>JARYGA010019672.1:0-29738 GCA_030545235.1 Helianthus tuberosus | reverse complement strand
GATTGATGTGTCGCATGAATATGATGTATAACCTATTTGTTGTGTTAGTGATGTGCGTACGAAACGTGTTTCGGTTTGGCAGAGAGGAATAATATGCTAATTGGTATGGATGGTCGGTTAAGTGCACATTATATATTTAAGGTTGTTGTTCGATTTGGTAGTTTTCATCAGTAATAATGATATACTTCTTCATTATATGTATTGAATCCCTAGTGATGTTATTTATAGATTGCATGATTTAGTTGATTTTAGATCACTGATATGAACACTGTATACATGATTCGGATTTTTGATTGGACCGAATACATTAACAGATCATGCATTTGGGCTAATGCTTGTTAATGGATTGTCAGAGGTTGTTGGATGAATTTATTAGTTGTCGACCACTATATGTAAACCCTTTTTGAGTATTAGTGATGTTATGCATGTGCAACCAAATAAATATAAGAATCATATGATCGGTTAGTTCAGACTTTCATGTGAGATGTCAGTGCCATGTGAGGTTTCATATGTGTATAATTATATTGAAGGTAATCGGAAACATGATGACTGAGTGAATTTATGAATGGACCGAGTGGTATTACTGTGATGATGATTAGGGTTGGTGTACCTGCTGTTGATGATAATGTATCCCACCGAAAACCCTATCCCCAACGAAAACACCCATGTGTTTTCGGCCCAAGCTTGGATTTCGGCCCAAAGGGTTTTCGCCCACAAAGTGACTTCGTTGATTGTTTGTACAGTGAACTTTGTTAAGTTAAGGATGTTAACTCTGACAGTGATTAACCTTGTTAACTTGTTATTCAGTTAAATCATTTACTTTGGTTAATTCCGTTAGTCTGCTAAAACTGTTAAACATTAACTCTGTTAGTTATCAACTCCGTTAGTTGTTAATTCAGTAAACATGTTAACTCTGTTAGACATGAAATATTGCTAGTGTGTGAATCCTGTTAAGTGTGTTAACTTGGTGAAATATGTTAACTGCCTGTTAATCCTGTCAAGCATGAATTGTACGGTTTTGACTAACTGCATATATGAAATGTGATAACTGCTTAAACACACACTTCGTGACATAAATGACATACGAACTTAAACTGATCATATACACGTGCGTACTATAGGTCGTGATTGATTAATTGTGAACGTGTAACCCTTTGAGCATACCGAGCAAACCAAGGTGAGTTCACACTCTTACCAAGGCATGGGATTCCCGGGGTTGGGAATGGGTTTGGATGATTACTTGTACACACATTGATACTGGAATTACGTACCACTAACCTCGGGAGAGGCAGGTTACTTGTAGATACTTCTAGACTAGTGATACATATACTTCTCTTCGCACACACGCCGGGAATGGCTGCGATAATAGAACTAATCTTCGCACACATGCCTGGAATGGCTGCGAACCATACTCTAAACTTCACACACATGCCGGGTGGGCTGCGATACAAATATACCTAGTCTAGAAAACATGGGAGACCCTCACAAATCTTCGCACGCATGCCGGGAAGGCCGCGATACAAACAGACACGATACATTGGTTACTAAACAAAGATACGGTTTACGAAACGAACACTATAACTAAACAACCAACTGTGAACTCGCTCAACTTTGTTGTTGATTCGTTTCTACATGCCTTGCAGGTCATTAGGTACCCATGGAGCTTGCACAGGGAGGAACGGTCGTTGTGGGACATGGCGATGTGTGCCATGCTTTAAACATTACTTTATTTCATATTTAATACTTGCTATGGGTTTTATAAATTATGCTTCCGCTAAACACTTAACTATGCTTTGGTTTTTGAACACCTTTCATATTGGTTGGTTGAATTATGTTTACTACATGCTTGTTCAATATGATTGGTGGCTTGATCCTGGTCATGTCACGCCTCCAAGCGGTGATACTCCGCGTGTGGATTTTGGGGGTGTGACAGATTGGTATCAGAGCCATTGGTTATAGTGAACTTGGTTTTAATAAGGGAAAAAGTTTTTGTTAAAACTAGACTATAACCTGTACAGTGCTCTACGATCCACAACGATGCCTCGCTCCATGTGCAAGACTCGACATTCTAGGTGATATGATTTATGTTTACATTGCCTACTTACTAGATTACATAGAACTTTGCTCATGGTATGCTTAGATAAACGTAACAACTGTTGATTGAAACACTTATGTGCTTACTCTCTTCTGTCATCGCACTTTCGCGAACCTCTCTCACTCATGTTCTCCTTGATATCAAGATCATGAGCGGACACGTTAACCTAACTCAAGCCCAGTTGGCGGCTTCGATCACTGAACAAGTTACAGCAGCACTCGCAGCTGCCCAGGCAGGAGGTATAGCCTGCCATCACAACTTACTCTAGGATCTTTAGATCCTACTCTCGTAACCCAACACTTGTGCTTAAATTTTGTTCACTATTACGCACACGACAGGTCAACATGCTCAGCCACCTGTGTGCACATTCAAGACGTTCATGGACTGTCGTCCTAGTACTTTCAGTGGCACTGAAGGAGCCGTAGGACTCCTCCACTGGTTTGAGAAGCTCGAATCGGTCTTCGAGATGTGTGAATGCCCTGAGGCTTGTAGGGTGAAGTACGCTACCGGTACTCTCGAAGGCACTGCGCTAACTTGGTGGAACGCGCAAGTTCAGATGCTGGGGCTGGCGGCTGCTAATGCCACCCCATGGAATGATTTTAAGGAACTGATCAAACGTGAATACTGTAGTCGTGATGACATCCACAAGCTGGAAGTGGAGTTCTTTAACCTGAAGATGACGGGGTCAGAGATAGAAGCGTACACGAAACGATCCAACGAACTGGCAGTGTTATGTCCAACTATGGTGGATCCTCCCATCAAACCCATTGAGCTGTACCTCAAAGGCTTAGTACCAGAGATTCAAAGCCCTATGACTTCGGCCAACCTTGCTACTATCCAGGATGTTACTCGTCTTGCTCATCGTCTCACAGACCAGGCAGTGGAACAGAACAAGCTGCCTAAGCGTATAGGTGCTACTGCTACTTCTGCTATTTCCAGTGACAATAAACGAAAGTGGGATGGAACCTCCAGCAAGGGTTCGTCTTCAGTTTAGTCCCAGGCACATCAGCGAAAGATTGATGACTATCAGAGCAGGGTGGATATCGAGGAAATCACCCAAAGTGCAATAGATGCAACAGACACCACAGTGGTCAGTGCAACAGGGGTCGTTGTCAGAGGTGTCTCAAGATGGGGCATGAAGCCAAGGATTTCAGGAGCTCACGACCTGCGAATCAGAACCACAACCAAGGAAACGGGAATAACAACGGGGGGTAATAACGACAACAATGGTGCCAGGGGTCGGGTGTTCGTGATTGGTCAGGGTGATGCTAGGAATGACCCCAACGTTGTGATGGTTTCGACATTGTTATTGGTATGGATTGGTTATCCCAACAGCAAGCAGAGATCCTATGCAAAGAGAAATTTTTTCGTATTCCCCGTTCTGGCAAAGAACCTCTCGAAATTCAAGGCGACAAGAGTGGTGCTGTAGTGGGCATCATCTCCTTCCTTAAGGCCCAGAAGTGTTTGCGAAAGGGTCACACTGCTATTTAGCACTCGTTACTGATGCATCGACGAAAGAGAAGAAGATAGAGGATATTCCAGTTGGACGCGACTTTCCTCAAGTGTTTCCTGAGGAATTACCTGGGCTACCGCCTCATCGCCAGGTCGAATTTCAGATCGAGCTAGCTCCTGGAGCAGCACCCATAGCTCGAGCACCCTATCGCTTAGCTCCAACCGAACTGGAAGAACTGTCTAAGCAATTAAAAGAACTCTTGGATAAGGGTTTCATTCGTCCTAGCTCTTCGCCCTGGGGAGCTCCAGTATTATTTGTGAAGAAGAAAGACGGTACCTTCCGCATGTGTATTGATTACCGCGAACTAAACAAGGTGACCGTGAAGAATCGCTATCCTCTTCCACGCATCGACGACTTATTCGACCAGTTGCAAGGGTCGAGCTATTACTCGAAGATTGACCTGAGGTCAGGCTATCACCAACTGAGAGTCCGGGATGAGGACGTCTCCAAAACAGCATTCAGAACTCGCTACGGCCACTACGAGTTTCTAGTCATGCCATTCGGGCTAACAAACGCGCCTGCGGTTTTCATGGATCTTATGAACAGGGTGTGCAAACCTTATCTTGACAAGTTCGTCATTGTTTTCATCGATGACATCCTGATCTATTCTAAGAGTCAGGAGGAACACGAGCAGCATTTACGACTTATATTGGAACTTCTTCGAACAGAACAGCTGTACGCCAAGTTTTCAAAATGCGACTTCTGGCTTCGTGAAGTCCACTTTCTAGGCCACGTGGTAAACAAGGATGGGATTCATGTTGATCCATCCAAGGTAGATTCGATCAAGCACTGGCCTGCACCTCGCACACCAACCGAAATACGCCAATTCTTGGGTTTGGTGGGTTATTACAGACGGTTCATCAAAGATTGCACAGCCGCTTACACTACTGACACAGAAAGGTGTTGCTTACCGATGGGGTAATACACAGGAAACAGCGTTTCAGCACTTAAAGGATAGACTTTGTAGCGCACCTATCCTCTCTTTGCCTGAAGGCACGGACGATTTTGTAGTCTACTGTGACGCATCCATCCAAGGTCTTGGATGTGTGTTGATGCAACGGGATAAAGTCATTGCTTATGCTTCGTGCCAACTTAAGATTCACGAACGGAACTACACTACACACGATTTAGAGCTGGGAGCTGTTGTTTTCGCGCTCAAGATATGGAAACATTACCTGTATGGCACCAAGTGCACCATCTACACCGACCACAGGAGTCTCGAGCATATCTTCAAGCATAAAGAGTTGAACATGCGACAGCATCGATGGGTCGAGCTACTGAACGATTACGAATGTGCTATAAAGTACCATCTGGGCAAGGCCAATGTAGTGGCTGACGCCCTCAGTCGAAAGGATACTACACCTAGGCGTGTACGAGCGTTGCAACTCACTATTCAGTCTAGTCTTCCTTCTCAGATACGAGATGCTCAGGTAGAAGCATTGAAACCAGAAAACGTCAGGGCTGAAGCCCTACGCGGCTCAAGGCAACGGTTAGAACAAAAGGCAGACGGCGCCTACTATGTAACAGGACGCATTTGGGTCCCACTCTACGGCAACTTACGCGAGCTTGTAATAGATGAAGCTCATAAGTCTCGCTACTCAGTACATCCTGGTTCGGATAAGATGTACCACGACTTGAAAACCACATATTGGTGGCCTAGCATGAAAGCTCACATAGCTACTTACGTCAGCAAGTGCTTGACTTGTGCGAGAGTCAAGACTGAATATCAGAAACCATCAGGCCTACTCCAACAACCAGAGATACCACAATGGAAATGGGAGCAAATTTCCATGGATTTTGTTACTGGCCTGCCTAGATCGCAACGTGGGAATGATACTATTTGGGTGATCGTGGATCGACTCACAAAGTCTGCACACTTCTTGGCTATCAAGGAAACGGATAAGTTCTCCACTTTAGCAGACGTATATCTTAAGGAAGTTGTCTCGAGGCACGGGGTGCCCACCTCTATTATCTCTGATCGTGACGCACGTTTTACTTCAGAACTGTGGCAAGCAATGCACAAATCTTTTGGTTCTCGATTAGACATGAGCACAGCTTATCACCCTCAGACGGATGGGCAGTCTGAACGCACCATCCAAACTCTAGAAGACATGCTTCGTGCATGTGTAATCGATTTCGGAAATGGCTGGGAAAAACACCTACCGTTAGTGGAGTTTTCGTATAACAACAGTTACCACACCAGCATTCAAGCCGCTCCATTTGAGGCATTGTACGGGCGTAAATGCCGATTACCTCTTTGTTGGGCAGAGGTGGGTGATAGTCAGATCACATGTCCAGAACTGGTAGTAGACGCAACAGAAAAGATTGCCCAGATACGACAATGCATGGCGGCAGCCCGTGACCGTCAGAAAGCATACGCCGACAAGGACAGGAAACCACTCGAGTTCCAGGTTGGGGATCGAGTGCTACTCAAAGTTTCACCCTGGAAGGGTGTGGTTCGTTTTGGAAAACGGGGCAAACTTAATCCACGATATGTCGGACCATTTGAAATCATTGAGAAAATAGGCAAAGTGGCCTATAGATTGAACTTACCAGCAGAACTCAGTGCTACTCAAAGTTTCACCCTGAAGAAGTGTCTGTCAGATGAGACCCTCATAGTTCCTTTGAAGGAGCTCACTATCGACGATCAGTTGCGATTCGTCGAGGAACCAGTTGAAATCACGAACCGGGATGTTAAGGTCCTCAAACACACAAGAATACCTCTTGTTCGAGTTCGTTGGAACTCCCGTCGTGGCCCAGAGTTCACCTGGGAACGCGAAGATCAAATGAAACTCAAGTATCCCCAGTTATTCGGAAACAGTACAACCACTTCTGAGGCTGAAGCTACTACATAATTTCGGGACGAAATTCCAAATCAACGTGGGGATGATGTGACACCCCAGGAAAACCAGTAAACTACACAACACAGTTAGCTTCCTCAGTAACCACGTGCTAAATTTCGGGACGAAATTTCTTTCAAGTTGGGGATAATGTGACAACCCGAGTTTTCAGGGTCTCTATTCGATTGAACTTGTCTGATATGCAATATACGTGTTGTTTATAGATTCGTAGTGTGCGTTATATGTGTGCATGTATTGAAACATGTTTGGTATGAACAATATGATTAATATGTGTTAATTATTGTAAGTGGAGCTATAGCCGAAAACACCCCCCACCAACGAAAACACTTCCGGATGAAAACACTTACTTGTTTTCGTCCACTATGTGGCCGGCTAAAAGCATATGGGCTTCGGCCCAGTTATGTTGTGATATAACTTGTGAGATCTTTAGATTAGAACACTTTTAGGAAAAACCTACACCTACATCTGTTGTGCGACGGCAGTAGTAAAAGACCCCCCACCCCTCTCTCGTGACATCAGCCTAGCAAATCAAATTACTGGTTAGTGATGTCTCTTGTTTGAGTTGTTTTGATAATCATGCTTGTGTGAGTAAGATTGATGTGTCGCATGAATATGATGTATAACCTATTTGTTGTGTTAGTGATGTGCGTACGAAACGTGTTTCGGTTTGGCAGAGAGGAATAATATGCTAATTGGTATGGATGGTCGGTTAAGTGCACATTATATATTAAAGGTTGTTGTTCGATTTGGCAGTTTTCATCAGTAATAATGATATACTTCTTCATTATATGTATTGAATCCCTAGTGATGTTATTTATAGATTGCATGATTTAGTTGATTTTAGATCACTGATATGAACATTGTATACATGATTCGGATTTTTGATTGGACCGAATACATTAACAGATCATGCATATATTATTTGGGCTAATGCTTGTTAATGGATTGTCAGAGGTTGTTGGATGAATTTATTAGTTGTCGACCACTATATGTAAACCCTTTTTGAGTATTAGTGATGTTATGCATGTGCAACCAAATAAATATAAGAATCATATGATCGGTTAGTTCAGACTTTCATGTGAGATGTCAGTGCCATGTGAGGTTTCATATGTGTATAATTATATTGAAGGTAATCGGAAACATGATGACTGAGTGAATTTATGAATGGACCGAGTGGTATTACTGTGATGATGATTAGGGTTGGTGTACCTGCTGTTGATGATAATGTATCCCACCGAAAACCCTATCCCCAACGAAAACACCCATGTGTTTTCGGCCCAAGCTTGGATTTCGGCCCAAAGGGTTTTCGCCCACAAAGTGACTTCGTTGATTGTTTGTACAGTGAACTTTGTTAAGTTAAGGATGTTAACTCTGACAGTGATTAACCTTGTTAACTTGTTATTCAGTTAAATCATTTACTTTGGTTAATTCCGTTAGTCTGCTAAAACTGTTAAACATTAACTCTGTTAGTTATCAACTCCGTTAGTTGTTAATTCAGTAAACATGTTAACTCTGTTAGACATGAAATATTGCTAGTGTTTGAATCCTGTTAAGTGTGTTAACTTGGTGAAATATGTTAACTGCCTGTTAATCCTGTCAAGCATGAATTGTACGGTTTTGACTAACTGCATATATGAAATGTGATAACTGCTTAAACACACACTTCGTGACATAAATGACATACGAACTTAAACTGATCATATACACGTGCGTACTATAGGTCGTGATTGATTAATTGTGAACGTGTAACCCTTTGAGCATACCGAGCAAACCAAGGTGAGTTCACACTCTTACCAAGGCATGGGATTCCCGGGGTTGGGAATGGGTTTGGATGATTACTTGTACACACATTGATACTGGAATTACGTACCACTGACCTCGGGAGAGGCAGGTTACTTGTAGATACTGCTAGACTAGTGATACATATACTTCTCTTCGCACACACGCCGGGTATGGCTGCGATAATAGAACTAATCTTCGCACACATGCCTGGAATGGCTGCGAACCATACTCTAAACTTCGCACACATGCCGGGTGGGCTGCGATACAAATATACCTAGTCTAGAAAACATGGGAGACCCCCACAAATCATCGCACGCATGCCGGGAAGGCCGCGATACAAACAGACACGATACATTGGTTACTAAACAAACATACGGTTTACGAAACGAACACTATAACTAAACAACCAACTGTGAACTCGCTCAACTTTGTTGTTGATTCGTTGCTACATGCCTTGCAGGTCCTTAGGTACCCATGGAGCTTGCACAGGGAGGAACGGTCGTTGTGGGACATGGCGATGTGTGCCATGCTTTAAACATTACTTTATTTCATATTTAATACTTGCTATGGGTTTTATAAATTATGCTTCCGCTAAACACTTAACTATGCTTTGGTTTTTGAACACCTTTCATATTGGTTGGTTGAATTATGTTTACTACATGCTTGTTCAATATGATTGGTGGCTTGATCCTGGTCATGTCACGCCTCCAAGCGGTGATACTCCGCGTGTGGATTTTGGGGGTGTGACATGACTCCCCGACGATTCCGCCGTGAGTTGTTTTATTACGCGGTCGGGGTGTTAAAGTAATAAAACAAACAAATTGCGTTTTATATAACTTCATTCAAACCAAACTTCAAAATAACTTCATTAAACATATATTTCAGTAAAATTACCAATTATATCATATTGCGTTTTGGATCTATTTATATAAAGGTAATAAAACAACAAATTGCGTTTTAGCTAACTTCATACAAAACAATCAACAAAATAAAACAGACAAATTGCGTTTTAGAGATCTTACTAGCATTTGAATTTTACAAAAAAATATTGCAGTGAATTTGTCTTCTTTTTTTTCTTCTTCGTTCAAGATATAAGCCCAAGAATTGATTATTTCTCCTGTTATGTACAATCTTGGCCTCATTGTTTCTACTGCCCATCTTGACAAAGATACATGATCACTTATTAAAAAGAGAGTGTCCCTGCAAAAAGATAATTGAATTATAATATATGATTTTGCATTTGTTTTTGTGTGCGAGTGTGTGATTTTTATATATAAAGGTTTTTGTACATTATATCGCCTTCTCCTTGGAAAGCATATCTAGAAATGTTGTTTTCAATCTTCGTTCTAACTTCATTCATTGCTATTTTTCTTTGATAGTATGGGGAACATAATGCTTCTCCTGCATTTTTCTGACATTTGGTCATACTATCTTTGTGATTATTTCTTCTGTTTTGTTGATTTCACTTATTTGTTGTTGTTCCTGAACAGATTTTGCTGGTGTTTTATACGGATCTTCTTCTGGGTAGAGGAATGATGTGTTTCCAATAACATCATTGATTTCTTTTTCACTCTTATTTTCATCAATTCTATTAAGCATTATTTGTATTCCTATACTTTGAATACATGTTTCAACTCCTTAGCGTATCATCTTCCATTTCTGTTTCTTTCTCATTTGAAGTCATTTGAGAAAATTTCAAATCAAAGGATGGTCCCTCATTAGTTTGAATTGTTTTTTTGTTTTGTTCTTATTTCTGCGTCGTCTGTTTATCATCTCCAACATTATTGATGGAGTTTCTTCATTAAATGATGATTGTACCAATAAAGGATTTTCATTGCGTTTTTCCACACTTGATGGAGTTTCTTTACAAATTGAAGTTTGTACTACTGTATTACTATTATTGGTTTTTTCAAGACTTGAGGATTCATTGCGTCTTTCAGTTGATGGAGAGCAAATGATGTCATTTTCTATTTCTTCATTTTGGCTTTGGTTCAAATTTAAGAAGCTTGATGGTGTTTGTTGATCACATGGAGTTTCGATCATTCTTAAATTAAAAGGTACTTTGTTGCGCATTTTAGCTGCATCGTTGCATTTCTCCATCAATAAAGCCCATTTACTTACTTTATTATGAACAATTTCACTATTTGGATATTATTCAATAACGTCATCTATGTATGATTGGATTTTTTTGGAAAGATTCTTCAAAGCCTTTAAAATGATCATCTAAGGTTGACAGAATATGTTATTCATTGCTTTTTTCACCTTCATTGCTTATCATAATTTCATCACCATTTTTTGTTGAATGTATTTCAGAAAGATCTTTTGTTTTTTCAATTTGAATTTGTGATGGCATGAAATTACGCAATCGACATTGACTGTCTACCTATATTTTTTCTTTATTTCCTTCTGATGGTTTTTCGAAGAAATACCCCCATGATCCTCCACTTTCTGTTGGGGTTTTTTTAGTTTCATTGGTTTTATATGGGTTGTTTCGAGTATCTTCTTGTGCAATCCAATTTAGTGCAACAGTTAGTAAGGTGTTATCTTCTTCTATTTGAACACAGTTTAGTGGGTTGTTTGGTTGTTCTTCATTCAGTTCTTCAACATTACTGTCGTTTTTTTCTTCAGATTCAGCATCATAAATTTCTTCATTTTCATTGTCGGATTCAGATGGATAAACATAATATTCAATCTCCTCATCTTTCTTTTTTTGTTTTTTCTTTGCCACATTTTCTCTTTTTTCTTTGTTTCTTTTTACAAGGGCTATCCCCTCAATTTGCGCTGCAATTTTCAATTCATCTTCAAATTCTTGAGTCAATTTTATCCAGAGAGAATTCTTCAGTTCGTTCACGATCCTCAAATCCTTGTTTTTTGTAAGCATATAGAACCTGTATAAATCATTGCGTTTTAAAAAATAATCAATGCTAAATTTGTTGCATTTTATAATATAAAACATTGTTAACAAGGTACATAACTCATTTTTTGTAACTTTATATACATTACGTTTTAGTCAAGATATCATTCATCTTTCATATTTAGGGTACAAAAGAAAACAATGAGTAATTATTGTGTTTTATGAAATAAAGATAATAATGAATATATGTTGCGTTTTATGATGCAAAGCTTTGAGCATTGAGTAAAGATATCATTCAGCTAGCATATTTAACCAAAGATAACAATGAGTATATATTGCGTTTTATGATATAAAGCATTCAACATTGAGATAACATATAATACAACTAGCATAATTTAAACAAGCATTCAGCATTGGGATAAGATATCAATAAACCAAGCATATAAACAAGTAAACATAATTGCGTTTTATGATAAAAAAAATATAAAGATCAGATTTCATACTACTAGCATTCCAATAGGTCCATTAAAGGTCTTGTGAGCTCCAGGCCATTGTTTTCTTGTACGCCTTAACATTACTACTTTGCATTCCCTATGCCATGATAGTAAAAAATATAACCAAGAAGTTTAGTTTGAACATTCTTCCAAGTTTATTTCTTTATTCTTTAAATCTTTAATCACATTGGAAATATAAAGTTTCTTCAAAAGTTCTTCCTTGAATTGCCCCCGCCAGAATTCAATTATAAGATCTGTATCTTTGGGCCTCAATCTTTATTTTTCCATTTGGTATTTGAATACCTTTTGAATCAAATCAGTCGTGATCTTAATCTTTTCATATCCAGTATTTATCATATCATTTTCAGTATCAAAGTTATTTACTAGCCAATATCTGAATTTGCGTGGAACTGATTGCAAGTTGATTGCTAGTGCACGGCCAAATCCTGTTTCTCTCACAGCTTTCTTTTGCTCTTTTGACAAATTGTTAAGATACTTTGGGAGATTATTGATTGCACATCTTATGTTGATTTTTCTTCCATCGTATTCATAATATGGTTGTTGTTTTTGTGTTTTATCCTTCCTCGATGATCTCTTTGTCTTTGCTTTCACATTATCTGACTTTTCTTTCTTTTTCTTTGCTTGATTTTTCTCACTCGTTAAAATAACGATATTTTTTTGTCTTTTTCACTCTTGGTGGGGGATCAAGAAAATCATCATCTGATATATACAAGTGTATTAGAAACAAATATTTGTCCATAAAATTACGTTTTCTATGATTTATGTTACCTGAATTTATTTTTTGTTGTTCAGAACTATGCATAATTATAACTCTCTTAGTATTTTCCTCTTGTGAAACAAAATCTTCATCTTCTGAAGTTTCAGTCACCATTTTCTTTCTTCTCTTTTTCTTTTTTTCTTCTTGTGTTTTATCTTAAAGAGAATAATGAAACAAAGTCATTTTAAAACATAATAATTGTATAATACATTTTTAAGATAAAACGCATTAAAGTCAGTTTAAAACGTAATAATGTATAATACATTTTTAAGATAAAACAAATTAGTTAACAATTTTACAAATGCAATAGTTAACAACATATCTAACTAAGCAAATACAAATATAAGATAAAACGCAATGTGTAAAATTACCATTACCGTTATCATAAATCTCTTTTTTTTTCTACTATTTTTTAAGATAAAACGCAGTACTTTACAATATTAAGATAAAAGCAGTAGGTCACAGTTTTAATATAAAACGCAATCGTTAACAACAAACCTAACTAAGCAAATACAATGATAAGATAAAACTCATTAACAATTTATACTCAATATTAGGGAATATTAGGTACTATTCTACTTCAACGTAATTTGAATACAGTTTAAAAGGCAAAAATATATCAATTTACCGTTATCAGATATCTCTTTTCGTTTTCTACTAGTTTGTTCTTTCATTGTTGATTTTTCACTAATTTTTCTTCGTTGATCGATGTTTTCTTCATCTTATGTTGTTTTCTTCTTCTTTGATTAATTAGGGTTTTGCGAAATGGATTTCTTTTCAGTAACTCGAAGGTAAACCTTCAAATTATCTCTCTATGATGCCATGAACTTCAATGTGTGTGTGTTCTTTCAATCGAAATGTAAAACGTAATGAACTTTTCTAAGAAGCTTTCTATGTATATTCAAGAGCGGTTGTTGTTGGAATTTGACGATAATATCCTTGAAAGCCCGAACAACGTGTTTAAATGAGAGTTTTTTATTTGATTTTAATCTTGGTTGTTGATGGTGCAATTAGACGTACCAAATTACTTCATATCATTTCTATTGATATAAACTTTCTATTATATCATGACTCTTTATTTATAATAATAAAAAATGGTTCTACATTATTATCGCTAGCCCATCCTTTATTTTTTAAATTACAGATTTCCTACATCAACCCTAACTATTTATTTTACTATATAAAATCAAAACCATTATACTTTGTTTCCCTTTCTCCTTAAATTATGCAACCATTAAAGTAAGAGTTGTGTCTAAGTTTCAATGATGTAACCTTTTAAAAAAAGGTTGCAAATTTAACAAAATTTTGCAACTTTCTATGAAAATGGTTGCATTATATCTTTTAATGCAACCTTTTTGTTGAATGATGTTGGATTAGAGTCAAACGCAACACAATTGAAAAAGATTACATCTAAAAAATTGCATTAGCCTCATTTTCTAATAGTGTATTTTGCTATAGTTGCTCATTGTTTTAATTTGTATATTTTATTCGTATATTGTGAAACTAGCAAAATAATTTTAGATATACCACTAAATAAGAAACAAAATTAAGTAATATTGTACAAACTGTAGGGGGGGATAGTGCACGGTCCTCCTAACCGCCGGAGTGATCTCACTCCGGGAGCCGCTACCCGACCAAGCTAGCTCCGCGGTGACTTCCCCATGCCTAGTTCTTACCCTGGGCGACATATGCCACTCCCAAGACTCGAACCCGGTACCTCTGGGAAGAGGTGGGTGTCGGTGGCCAACTGGGCTACCCCGGTTGGTTATATTGTACAAACTGTAGAGCGGGTGTAACCGTGTTATTTATTTTTGTAAACCTTAACGATTTTATTAATTATCTTTTTAAAATATTCATAAAGTTTTATATAATATACATACAAGACGAGGATCATTACAGAACACTAATTATTACGAGAACAAAAAAGAAAAACTCTAAATCACTAAGTTTTGGAATTTAAGGTTCATATTTTTTTAATTTTATGTTTCTTATTCATATGTGTATTATATATACATAAAAAACCATATATTTTTATCTATACATGGCCAACTTACATGTAGGTAATTAAACCTACTTCTGTGTAGGTTATATAAAACCAGGAAATTTTCTATATTTTGTTTTGAATTCTAGTGTGAGAAATAATAAATCTTATATTTGTAACATTTTCATGTACTTTTTAGGTTTTTAAGATTGAGAAATGGATGATTCATTTTGTTCTGTGTGTTCTCGCAATATTTAACGTTCTGCATAGAACCTCCCCATATATATATACATACATACACACACATACATACATAACGGTTAATAAGCAAGGAGTGAACCAAAACAACAAGGAGTGAACCATGTTAATTGATAAATTATGTTAAAAATGATTAGATTAAAACATATGCATCTAGATATTTATGTTTATACTATCAAATGGTTGTTAACCTTTTTATTCTTGTTATGTGTAAGCCCGCTAATTTCAGTTGGATAAGGAGTTATTGGTGATAACTTACAAATAATGAATCAAAGATATTAAATTATGCCAGCTAAATAACAAATTTTTTGATGTTCTTAATCTTACGAACCCATTTTAACAGACGAGTAAACTAGTAGTTAATTTACTGTGAATGACGAATATTATCAATAATTTAAAAATCGGCTTTTGTCATACCGGGTTGGTCTCTGAAATGGTTCAACCAGTTGAACCGGGTTATACCGGGTGGTTGAACCGGGTTACTAATTAACCCTATAATTTCATAAAATACAAATTCATCTCAAAAAACACTCCAATCTCATTTAGAATTTATGTAGCTGTTCATAGTTTTATCTAAAAACAACTATTTTATTGTAGAGTAAACTGCAATTTTACCTCCTGAGGTTAGGGGTGATTGGCACACTTACCCCCCTAAGGAAATAATTGCAATTTTACCCCCCACTGTTAACTCTTATGTCGCAACATTACCCCCTAAGCTCAGTCAAAGGTAGTTTGACCCTTATATGTAAGGGTATTTTGGTAATCTTACCCTATATTTATTATTATTATTATTATTATTATTATTATTATTATTATTATTTTTATTATTATTGTTATTTTATATATAGTTCTTGCTACCATCATCAGAGATAAAGATGGGTTTATCATCATCAGAGTTCTTGCCCAGGCACCACCATGCCACCGCCATTCACCACCACAACCACCGCAACTGCCGCCGCCACACAACCACCACCACAACCATCCGGAAGGAGACAGAGGAGGTTCAATGGTCGCCGGAGAGGATGACCGGAGATGGAGATGGATCTGATTAATTTATCAACAGCGTGCACATCCCCGGAGATGGAGAGGATGACCGCAACTGTCGCCGGAGAGGATGAACAAACAAACAAGTGAGATGTCAGATCTGATCTGATTAATTTACAACCTCATCCCACTTCGACCATTTCGATCTGACATCAAATCTCCGGCAACATCATCCCACTCCGACCATTTCGAAGGCGGTTCACTCTGATTGCTTGACGTAAGACCAAAAAAGGTAAAGAATCACGGGTATTGTCTCTTGATTCTTAATTTCAAGTGGGTGCTGATTATACCTTTGATTTTGTTGTTAAAAATACATTTTTAATTTCAAGTGGGTGCTGATCCCACATTGATTCTTAATTTCATGTTGCAATTTGATTTCTTTAATGTTATAACCTGAACAAAAAAAGGTAAAGAATCATGGGTTTTGTTTCTTGATTCTTAATTTCAAGTGGGTAGTGATTATAACTGTTATTTTGATGTTAAAAATATGTTTTTTAGTTATTTGAACTGATACCCAGATGTTGTTTGTCTACTGATAACTAAGTTGCAGTTTGATTTCTTTAATAATGCCCGCCTGTTTGTAATTTTGTTGTTATAAATCCAATTTTGTAATTTCTACCACAAATTGAGATGAATCACTGGTTGCAGGTGTTGATTGAAGGGTGGTGTAGGGGTGGTAGTGATCGTGGTGGTTTGGCTGTATGTATGTGGATGAAGATGGCAGTGGTGGTTGTGGTGGTGAATGGCGGTGGCAGTGGTGGTTGAGGGTGGTGGCTGGAGGTGGCAGTGGTGGTTGTGGTGGTGAATGGCGGTGGCTGTGGTGGCAGGGGGTAATATTACAGAGTAAACAAAACACAGGGGGTAAAATAAAAGGGTAAAATGGTCATTTCACCACCAAGTCAACAGATCAGTCAACAAAATTGAGCTTAGGGGGTAATGTTGCGACATAAGGGGGTAAAATTGCAATTATTTCCTTAGGGGGGTAAGAGTGCCAATCACCCCTAACCTCAGGGGGTAAAATTGCAGTTTACTCTTTATTGTATAATATTAAGCATTTTAAAAGTAATTTTATTAGTTATAAACAATATTGCATTTTATGAGGTAGCTAGCAGTTTCAACAACAATGAACTATTGGAATAGAAGACAGTAGATACTAGAAATGTAGAAGGTCATAATACCTTAATATTGAAATTTAAATAAAATAAAAGAATCAAATCTTAAGATAATGCAAACCGGTTCAACGGGTTGAACCGGTTCTACTGGATTTACCGCTGGTACATAAAACATACCGTATTCGTGTTTTACCTCCTTTATCGTATCGGACTCGTGTCTGATATCCGGTTTAACCGGTGTAACCGACCGGTTCATACCGGTATTTAAAACATTGAATATTATAAAAGTTTTCAGACTCACACCGTATTTGCAATAAATCTATCTGTAAATTTATTTGAAGTGACTAAGACTGAGGGGAGTGGGGCGACTACCCCTCCCAAGTCGCCCTAAGTCGCCTGGAACACTTCCCCCCTTGATGTCTCGGCTGGCGTCCCAAGCCAGCCCGTCTCCAAGCGATCGCCCACTTTTTCCATTTCCCCATACATATATTCGTTGCCAACGGATAGTTTGGCCAAATTTTTTCATTTTTATTTTTTAAATACACCCAACCTTTATAAATAATACCACATATCAAACACATTTTTACCACAATCTTCTCTCAACTCATCAAAATTTATACCAATCTTCTCTCAACTCATCAAAATGTATCCCCACAACATCCCTCCTTTCAACCAAAATATACAATCTTCCAATCCACAACCCGATATGGCGGACCCAAACGTTTTAAATAACCCCGCTTTTTACGCCTATTTCAATAATATGCACGTTTCTAGCCCTACACCGCAAGTATACTACAACAATACGACGATACCGCAAAATATGGGGTTCACCACTTGGAACACACAACAACCCGGTGGTTGCAAACGAGCCAAACCGGTGGTTCGAAAAAGTCACCAATAAGTTAGACGGCTTGTTGCAAACGAGCCAACAACGGATCAACTTAAAAAAAGAAAACGGTGACCGAAAGCTAAAGCTGAAAGAAAGTCGTCAAAAAACACTTGATTTGCAAATATTAACATCCGACAAACCTTTCTGGAGCCGAGCTCTCTTTAGCCGAACAAATGAAGCAAGAAATTCGAGAAAAATATAACCTTTGTTGATTGTATTTTTTTTTTGTTGATGTATTTTTTTTTTCGGTTGATGTATTTTTTTTTTGTTGATGTATTTTTTTTTCGGTTGATGTATTTTTTTATTTTGTTGAAGTAATTTTTTTTTGTTGAAGTATTAGTTTTTATTTACTTTGATCAATACTTTTATAAAAAAAAAATAGGAATTTTTTTATATCTTTTACATTAAAAAAGACAAAATAAATCAATGCCACGTGTCGCAAGACGCCCTAGCCAGCCAAGTTGCTCCACTCCCCTTTTTTTGCCCAAAATCCTCTAATCTGACGTGGCGCCAGGTGTCGCAAGATGCCCTCTCAAAAGGATGCCCCACTCCCTTTAGTCTAAATAAGCGACTCACTACACTAACCAACGCATTTAGTCAAGATTTTTAAGATTTTGTTTGTTGTATCAAACAAGAACGTTGTTGACCTAATATTATCTACATTATTAATTAAACTTCTTTTGTCACTTTTAATATTATACTATTCCTATAATATTTTAAATATTCATTTATTAATTATTAATTAAACTTCTTGTGTCTCCTTTAATATTATACTATTCCTATAATATTTTAATAAACATTTAAGTTTTTAATAATTATGGTCGACAAGAGCCTCATCGGTTGTGTTTTGACTTTTGATGCCTTTCACATTATATTTCAAGTTTTCTAAGACTGAGTGTAGTGGGGCAACCTGTTGAGTGGGCGACTTGCGACACGTGGCGCCACGTCACATAAGAGGATTCTGACAAAAAAAGGGGTAGTGGGGCAACCTTGCTGGGTGGGGCGTCTTGCGACACGTGGCACCCATTTATTTTGTCTTTTTTTATGTAAAAGATATAAAAAAAATCCTATTTTTTATAAAAGTCTTTTTTTACTTCAACCAAAATAAAAAAATACATCAACTAAAAAAAATAAATTACTTCAACCAAAATAAAAAAAATACATCAACTAAAAAAAAAAATACTTCAACCAAAATAAAAAAATACATCAACTAAAAAAAAAAATTACTTCAACCAAAATAAAAAATACATCAACTAAAAAAAAAAAATTACTTCAACCAAAATAAAAAAATTACTTCAACAAAGGTTATATTTTTCTCGAATTTCTTGCTTCATTTGCTCGGCTAAAGCGAGCTCGGCTCCAGTAAGGTTTGTCGTGTCGGTTGTTAATATTTGCAAATCAAGTGCTTTTTGACGACTTTCTTTCAGCTTTAGCTTTCGGTCCCCGTGTTCTTTTTTTAAGTTGATCCGTTGTTGGCTCGTTTGCAACAACCCGTCTAACTTATTGGTCACTTTTTCGAACGTTTCGGTGTAGTCGATTCGTGCACCGCTAGAAGACGTTTGGGCGGATTTTTTGGCCCTATCTCGGCCAACCGGTCGTCGTGGTGGTTGAAACGGTTCGGCCTCTTCATGTGGCTCTTCGTTGTCTTCCTCAATGTCGTTGAGATTTATTTGAGTCCGAGCGTCCGACCCGGTACTTTGATGGTCGTTTGAGGATGAGGTTTTTGACCGCTTAGCCGACGGTTGGCCACGGGTTTTAAATGGATCGAAGGCAATGACTATGTTAAATTTCGAACTCCTTCTTAAAATTTGCCAAATAGCAAGATAAGGAAACGCCTTCTTGTGTTCGGCTCGGTATTCCTCTTGGACGTTTGCTTGGAGCATCGCATCGTCGGAACCACTTTGGCGCACACGCGAGTTACTTAGGCGAGTGTATATTTGGTTGAAACTTTGAATCAAAGGACGCATTTTACGCCACTTCGCGCCGACACCATCGACATCACGGTATCCTTCTTCTTGACCTTCCAACTTGAGGAAAAGGTTGTAAATACGAGACCAATATGTTTTTTCCTTTTGATAGTTACTACATCTCGGGTCTTCGGTTATTTCTAGCCAAGCCTTTGACAAGCTCATTTCCTCGTTGGAAGTCCATGGTATCGGTTTGGTTTTCAAGCGTTCTTCACCCGTTGTTTTTCTCTTGTGTGAACGTTTCTTTTTTTGACCGACATCGAACTGGGTCTCCGGAACTTCTTCGTCATCTAAATCAACCACTAGATGGAATACAAACAAAGTTAAAAAAAAAAAAAAAACGTATTCTTTACAAAAAAATATCTAAAAAATTTATACCATTTTGTTGGCTCGATCCTCCAACGTTTTGAAAACCACCGGGTTGTTGTGTGTTCCAAGTGGCGAACCCCATATTTTGCGGCATCGACATATTGTTGTAGTATACTTGCGGTGTAGGGCTAGGAACGTGCATATTATTGAAATAGGCGTAAAAAGCGGGGTTGTTTAAAACATTTGGATCCGCCAAATCGGGTTGTGGATTTGAAGATTGCGTATTTTGGTTGAAAGGAGGGATGTTGTGGGGATACATTTTGAAGAGTTGATAGAAGATTGGTATAAATTTTGAGGAGTTTGAGAGAAAATTGTGGTAAAAATGTGTTTGATATGGGGTATTTTATAAAGGTTGGATTATTAAAAAAAAAAAATAATAAACTTAGCCAACATAACCGTTGGCAACGGCTATATCCAAATCCAAACATTTGAAATTGGGCGACGCGTTTGAGTCGGGCAAGAGGGGGTCGCCCCCCAAGTCGCCCCCGGGGGCGGTGTTCCAGGCGACTTGGGGCGACTTGGGGTGGGGAGTCGCCCCACTACACTCAGTCTAAGAGTGGAGGGAGTAGTCATCCAAGGAGAAATGTTGTCTATAATATCATACTATGTAAAATCTCCATTCCATTCATTATTTTGCACTCAATCACTGGCAATGATCAAACATATGGAGAGTGATAAACAATTTAAAAAAAAATATTGTGATTGTTTGGAAGGGGTTGAGACCCACCATTAATTCCCACACCCTCCCATCTCTCTCCTCTTCAAACACTCGGTGAATACTCGCCGATCAAGTCCCTCACCGCTCACCGATTTTATCCCGGCATCCATTCATCGATCGGTGTATGTACTCCCTAATCAACTTCCCGAATCCATTTCGCCCGCCCTCAATTATAAAGCTTTTGATTTTAAACATTGTAAGAGTATCAAATAGGAAGTTTTTTGCTAGAAAAGATACGAATCAATAGGATTATGACATGTGACAAAATTTAAAAAACAAGGGGAAGGGTATTTTAGTCAATTTTATTCAATCTTCTCCCTTCTTCTCTCTCTATAACTTCAAAACCAACTATTTTCAAAAACCATCATCTTCAACATTTTTTTCACTTTCTATCTCAATAATCACTACATTATAGTGCGTTTTTCAGTACCAATCAATGATTCAAACACCCAATCAACGTGTTTCTTCAACTTTTTTGAAGAAACCCAGTTTAATTTCATACACTATCTATTTTTTCCCGTGATTTTGAAGCGAATCACTTGATTTGTCTGATTTAATCGTTAATAAGTGTTTTTAGCATTCAAATTTTGTCAATTGTTAAAAAAATCTAAAGAAACGACTTCGATCTATGTAAGAAAATTTTGAATTGCATTTTTACGATCTGGCTTTTTGAATTGAGTCATTGCGTTTTTTACAATGGAATGAAAAAACATTTTTTTTTTGTATTTTAAGTCCATTGCGTTTTAGAAATAACACATTTTATTGTGTTTTTAGTTTATTGTGTTTTAGGTAAAACACATTTTATGTGTTTTTAGTTCATTGCGTTTTAGAAAAAAAAAAAACATTTTCTTTTGTTTTTTTGTCTATTGCGTTTTAAGAAAACACATTTTTATGTGTTTTTAGGTCCAATGCGTTTAAAATAACACAGTTTGAAGTGTTTTTTTGGTCAATTACGTTTTAGAAAAACACATTTTGAAGTGTTTTTAGTTCATTGTGTTTTAGGTAAAAACACATTTTTATGTGTTTTTAGTCCACTGCGTTTTAGAAAAAAAAAAAAACACTTTCTTTTGTGTTTTTAGTCTATTGCGTTTTAAAAGGAACACTTTCTTTTGTGTTTTTAGTCCATTGCGTTTTATAAAATTATTTCTTTTGTGTTTTTTGTCCATTGCGTTTTATAAAGAACAATTTCTTTTGTGTTGTTAGGCCATTGCATTTTAGAAAAAAAAAAAACATTTCTTTGTGTTTTTAGCCATTGCGTTTTAAAAATAAGACATTTTTTTGTGTTTTTAGGCCATTGCATTTTAGAAAAAAAAGACATTTCTTTGTGTTTTTAATCTATTGCGTTGTACAAAAAAAGACATCTCTTTGCGCTTTTCAGCCATTACGTTTTAGAAATAACACATTTCTTTTGTGTTTTTTGTTCATTACGTTTTAGGAAAAAGTCATTTTTTTACATTTTTTGTCCATTGCGTTTTACGTGACTGGGTTTTCGAAAAAAAATCGAAAATATAGCAATAGTATACTCGTTTTAAAGATAAAAAAAGCTCGTTTTTTTGGTGTAATTTTTATAAAAAAAAATAATGTTGTATGAAAGAGTTATTAACGTATAAAACTTAAGCGCCTCCTTTTTTCATTCAATTTCACTCATTTAATCTTAGTAATTGATTAATAAATAGATGGTCAAGATTACATTCTATCATTCCTACCCAAATAAACTTTCTAGCATATCCTGACGCTTTAAACCTTTTTATTTATTTTCCAAAGTTTCTTAAAATAACCAAGTAATAAATTTATAGATATTAGAAACGAAATGTATAGAAGTTAAATTTGAAAAGTTTATTAAAATAACTAAGTAATAAATTGATAGATATTAGATATGTATAGAATTTAAATATATGTGATATCTACTAATAATACATTTATTATTATTATTATTATTAATACATTTATCATGAGGGTGAATAGTGCCAGACAGCTGTCTGGCACCCCTTATTGGTGACTTTTTGTTTTTTACTTTCGAACATTCAACTTCGCTAAAATGCGTGTTTAGCCTCTTTGTTTTTTAAAAAGTTTTCCTTTTATTGGTTAACTTTATTTATATGCATGTTTAGCGACTCTCTATAACTTTAGTAGTGTACATGTTTAATCGTTCTACTTTATTCCTTTTAGTGATTGATCATGGCTTTTTGTATCTTGCTTTTAAACCTTCAGCTTTGGTAATATATGTGTTTAGCCCCTTTGTTAAAAAAAAACTTTTTTTATTGATGCTTTGTTAATATGTGTGTTTAGTGTATCTGCTTTAACTTTGGTTGTGTAGATGTTTAGTCCATCTTCTTTTATATTTCTAGTATTCCATCTTTTAGCCTTTTCCCTTGCTATTGTGAAGACCAACCTGGGGGAATAATGATCGTTTGCTATTGGGGGACAAACGTTATTACTCCTGGACTTTAATAAAGTCACTCTATGACGAACGTATTTTACCTATGTCTCGAAGTAATTTTTATTAAGATTGTATTATGAGTGGTATGTACAAGTAACCGAAACACAGACATATATGTTATCAAACTAAGATATATTCTGCTTACCACCGGTAAAACGGTCGGAGTATAACACTAGTTAGAAATATATAGGAGTTAAATATATGTGTTTAGTTTATTATGCTTCCTTATTTTGGGAATTAAAAACTTTTAAATTATGTGTTGTGGCCATGCCCAAATGATTACTATCACCCTTCATGTTATCCAATCCTCATCCACCAATTTAATCTACCATCCTATATGGTATGAACTATAACCCAACTATCATCCACTATCCTCCCATAATTAAAATCTCCTAATTAATTGAAATAGGGTCTTGCTTATCATGAATTAAATCATACAAACCACCGTGGGTTGAGAAGGGAATGGTATAGAACCATATCTCATGTAACAATCCATAATCCAATTCACCAACACATACCCAGCCTTGGTGGAAAATATATTGTATCTACTTACATATAAGTGCATATTTAATATTTGTGTTTTCTTCTTATAGCCTCAATGATGTAACTAAAAAAGCGTACACAATGTTTTCTCTTGATAATTAATTGGAACTTGATATGTGCAAAATGTAACATATAAATTACATCAATTGAGGCATAAAACTAACCTTTTTTTAGTCCTAATGTTGAAAAAAGTGTGCTTTTGTCTTTCTTTTGTATTTTCATGACCAAATGAGCTTAAATGAACAAAAAGAACAAATATGCTGCAAAAACTAACACAAATACAAAGAAAAAGAATAAACATGACATGCCCGACCCCTCGACAGCATCTTCCTAAGCAAAAACAAGAAACAGAAGGCTGACCACGGCCCCATGCCCACTGAGCACGGGGGCTTGGTCAGATGTCTGCAGAAAGGACAAAGCTGTAGAAGCTTCTATTGCCTACCACGGGGGCATGCCCACTGAGCACGGGGCGTGGTCAACGCTAAGATTCGTAGAATCTAGCAAATCTTGGTAGTACAGATACGCTTCTGCACACGGTGAAGACAAGTCTTTAATGTAATACTTTTGATTTTTAATCTTTTCGCACTTTTTATTTGGTTTTGTATTAATGACTTTAATAACTAGTTTCTAATGTTGAAGGTGAAACTTTCTTATCATTTGTCCGTGGTGTCTTGGCATTACTTTACTGTCTATATAAAGTAAAAGATTTTCACCATTCATATCTCTATGGTGTATACAGAGATATGTTGGCTACCTGGTTGGGTGTCACACCCCGATATTTACACGTATTACCGGTGGGGAGTATCGTGACGTAGTTGATATCATCATAGTCAAATAATCACAGTTTAATGCACAGCGGAAGTCTTGGATGAAAATAATAATACAAACCGAAATGCAAAGTATAATAAAATATTATACAAACGGTTGTATGTGGATCCACAGGCGGATCTAAAACATAAAGTAAAATATTGTTCGATAGACTTTAAATACTAAGAACTTGCAAGATTCTTTAATTAGTGCCCAGGAGCTTCCAGCTAATTTCTCTTAGTACATGCCACTTAGTCTTTTTGAAAAATACGTCAGTTTACACTGGTAAATACAATTAACTGACTCTTTTGAAAACATTTTATGAAAATTGATTTAAATGTACAAGGCACAAATATTCTTTTATAACTTGGTACAATTATATAAAATAATCTTGTATATAGATTTACATGTTTGTCGTACGTTCAGGGCCCGGATTAGAAGCCGAGACAACATTAATAGACACACCACTAGTATAAGCCCACAAGAAGTTATCCTCACGAGTGAGATACCATTTTACATATGCAACTGTCAGGTGTATGCCTACACCCCGTGCTTAAGTCGTGGCCATTTCAAATGACTGAGCCGAGGATATCCAGGACACGGTCATATTAACCCCCAAATGCTTTGTATCAAACAAAACAGATTAAAACGGGTTATCTCAATGATTTAACCACTAATCGACTAAATATTCAATACCCGACGAAGCGGTAATAATTGACCGTATCCCAAGCCCGTATAAGGGAAAATAAGTTAAAAGTATATACTTGAGCTTAAAATGTAAAATTTGTATTCTCAGCCGTATATCCTACTCAACAAGTGTAGGTAGCGTTTACTGGGCTCCTAATCTGGAACGGAGGTTTTAATATCCTATTAGATTCCTAACGGGTGTTATTTAAGTTGTAACTTAGACCTGTTAGTTTTAAAGAAAAGTTTACGGTACGAAACGCGAGATTAATTGATGACCGTATTGGAATGTGATTTAGACCCAACAAGTATGAAGACCTGTATAAAATGGGTAAACTAAATACATTCTGGATTTTGAAATAAAAATGATAAGGTTTGACCCGTTTTGGCTAATTTATGCAAACTAGTTACGTAAACCGTACCGAACACGTATATGCTTAACGGGTAACCGGATGAGTCAAGTACAAGTTCCATAAGTTATTATGCTTAAAATATGTTGTGATATCAGTAGGATATCTACAATTATGCCCAAAACGAATTTATAAACAATTTAAGTCCCGTAAGGGTATTTTGGTCATTTTAAAGTTTATAAAAGAGGTTAAATAGCAAACCGAGGTTCTGGTCTAAATTAATTAATAAAAATAATTATTTTATCATGTTACATCAGTAAAATATCATACATATGTGAAGTTTACCATTTATGGCCAAACTATGCACCACAGGGGCATTTTCGTCATTTCACATATGTTTTAAGGATCAAATTTGAAATATGAATTCAAGACTTATACTTACTATTAAGGTATTAAAATTTATTTATGAAATCAATAAGTATCATGTCTTAGGTTCTAAATATGGTTTTAAACCATACTATGCGCCTAATTCGCATAAAAGTCGATATCGATATTTGAGATGTTTATAAAATTATGAGATTTTTATCAGTCTTGAATGCTTAAAATATTCTATTTAATATATAACATCAGTAGGAAAAGGTTTGGCAGGTAAATGATATGTAGAACTCATTTTATTAACGAAAAGGGCATTATCGTCAATTACCGAGTTCATGCAAGAACTCTATGTTATGATCAGGATAAAATTTGACCAAAAATTCCAAAATTCCCTAAAAATTATTTTAAAATAGTAGGTAATGAGTTTGGTGCCAAAATTTAGGTTTAAATATGATTTATGCAAAAAAAATGTCATTTAATTAACAAAAAGTTTCATTTTACGCTATCTTACATAACTTTAGTTCGAGACAAGAAACTGATGTCAAATTTTGTGGACATACTTATATTTCAGTAATAAAGCTTTTTGTCCTCTCACATTTTCAAAAATCTCGTTTTTATAATATAAGGGCATAATAGTCAACTTTTAAGCAAATAACGGAAACATGCAAGGTACTATGATTTCTAAGGGACCATGAAGTATAACCTCAGAGGGTTATTCTAACATATAACATGGTCGCAAAGGAACCCTAAGGCATAACTAAACTAAGCTAATTCGGGTCAGAACTGAAAGTCAAAGCAAAAGTCTACTTTTGCGACTTTCGGTTGCGAACCGAGCTTAATACTCAGAATTGTCGGTTTGAACATGTCTAAGCATGTTCTTATATTATTTACCAAGTTATTTACGTGACAAAACATATTTTATAACTTCTACATTATCAGTTATGAATTATTTTATAAAAACTGACTCGTTTGACTTTTATGTTTATTACTTTGACCCGACAATTGAGTAAGTAAACGTGATAATTAGGAGGTTCCCTTTTGAGGGATTATCACCTACTTAATTACCAACACATAGCCACTTTCAATTCGAATAATGGCTGGACCGTTAGTGATTAATCACAAAGTCAAAGTATAATTACAATATCTTTGACTTTCGGTCATTAAACTAATAAAAGCTTAACTAATAAAAACTACAAAGGCTAAGAACGCTTACAAAGGTTCTTAGCACGAAGATTAAACTTAAGAGAACTTCCTTGATGATTAGGATGCTCCAGAGAATGCTCCAAAGCTTGAGCAATTGAGAATTGAGAAAATGTGAAGTGTGCAAGTGAGAAGACTGCCCAAATGCATCTATTTATACTACTTCAAGGCACATTCAGATCTTCCCAGGTGTTCTATGTTGTATCCAGATGATAACAAGTGTCTCTAGTGGTTTTAGAAACCATCAAACAGTCCCTTGTTTCGATTTATGAGTGTTTAAAGCTGAAATGGTGAAGAAATTCGCAGAGACCTGGACCTGTGCATGTTGTTTGCCAAAAACAGGCCGTCGCGTCGCACGACGGCACAGCTGTTTTGGGGTCGCGCAGCGCGAGCCCTATGGGGGACCAATTTTTTAGTTTCAAACTTGGCAGGAATGGCCCTTGAACCTTTTAAAACGTAATAACTTCTATTTTATGCACTTTTAACCAATAAAGTTTATATTTGGATGATCTTTAGGATATAACCAAACATCGTTAGGTCTGGTTTCGTTAAACGATAACCGAAAACACTAGTTTCATCAAGTTAATGCTTTTAACCCTTTATTTATGAAAGCTAACGTATTTAATATCAAACGATATCGAAACCTCGTGAATTTCTCGTCACTCATTCTTGAGAGTATAATCAATCGTTATAAAGCCCCAGGTTCGTTAAAAGGTCACTCAGAGGTAGTAATTTAACATGTTGGCACGTTTAACCCCCGCGTCTTGTAATCTTTCACTTTCTTTCACAAATGGCTTTATACGTTTCATAATTTATTCGTTTAAGAGTATAAACATCATGTAGGGTTGTTGAAAGGCATAGTTTTCAAATATTGACACTTTGGATCCTTTCACACATATCTTTTCCTTGTTTATTAACTTTAGTCCGTCGAAATCAATTCGTTACACGTTTAAAGTTTATGACACGTGTCATTACTACATTGGTCATGATTTTGCGAGGTGTTACATCCTCACCCCCTTAAAAGAAATCTCGGCCTCGAGATTTACTGGAATAGATGAGGGTATTTTTGTTTCATCTTGGATTCAACTTCCCATGTGTATTCTGGGCCTCTACGGGCATCCCATTTTACTTTTACAATTAACACACTTTTTTTTCGAAGCTTCTTAACCTGTCGATCCTCAATCGACAAAGGTTTTTCAACAAACTTCAAACTCTCGTCAATCTGCATGTCCTTATGCAACATTGCTAGCGATTCATCGGCTAGACATTTTTTTAAATTGCAGATGTGGAATACATGGTGTATCCCATTAAGCTCTTCAGGTAGATTCAGCTTGTAAGCTACAGTTCCGACGCATTCGATGATCTCGAATGGTCCTATGTACCTTGGGCTCAGCTTGCCCTTTTTCCCAAAGCGCATCACCCCTTTCCAGGGTGACACCTTGAGTAGCACTTTATCACCAACTTCGAATTTTAGAGGTTTGCGCCTCATATCTGCATAGATTTTCTGCCTATCCCTGGCAGCTTTTAGACGATCACGGATCTGAAAAAATCTTTTCCGTCGTCTCCAGGACTATATCAGGCCCTGATAGTTGGGTTTCTCCAACTTCCGCCCAACAAACTGGCGTTCTGCACTTCCTTCCATATTAGGCCTCGAAAGGCGCGGCTTGGATGTCTAAATGATAACTATTTTTGTATGAAAATTCAATCAAAGGAATATGGTCATCCCAATTTCCACCTAAATCAATAACACAAGCCCTGAGCATGTCCTCAAGCGTTTGAATCGTACGCTCGCTTTGCCCATCCGTCTGAGGATGATAAGCAGTACTGAAATTTAAACGAGTGCCTAGAGATTGCTGAAAGCTTTTCCAAAAATGAGATGTGTATCTAGTATCCCTATCAGAGATAATAGATACTGGCACTCCGTGGAGAGATACGATCTCATCTACATACAGTTGGGCTAATATGTCGGAGCTATGCGTTTCTTTAATGGGAAAGAAATGAGCTGACATAGTCAGCCTGTCTACTATAACCCATATTGTATCATTCCCATGCTTCGTCCTTGGTAACTTAGTGATAAAATCCATAGTTACCATTTCCCATTTCCAGGTGGGAAGTTCAGGCTGTTGCAGCAAACCTGACGGCTTTTGATGCTCGGCTTTAACCTGTGCACACGTCAGACATTTAGCCACATAAGTGGCTATAGATTCCTTCAAACCTATCCACCAATAACTTGCCTTTAGATCCTGGTACATCTTATCACTGCCTGGATGGACTGAATATTTTGAACTATGAGCTTCTTGGAGGATCACATCTCTAAGTCCTCTATGGATTGGAACCCATATTCGACCATTTAATCTAAGGATTTCATCCTTTCCGTCAGACAATTGATCAGTAGTTACGCCTAACTTCTCATTTAGAAAGTTAGTTTCCAAAACAGCTTCCTTCTGAGCAGCTAACAATCTTTCATTCAAGCTATTCTTTAGTTCAATGCTTTTGGCATTGATCCTGATAGGTTTAATCCTTTCTTTCCTGCTCAAGGCATCAGCGACCACATTTGCCTTGCCAGGATGGTATCGTATTTCACACTCATAATCGTTTAATGTTTCCATCCAGCGTCACTGCCT
>JARYGA010019671.1:0-46700 GCA_030545235.1 Helianthus tuberosus | reverse complement strand
TAATGAGCGTATTAGAAATAGTTTATATTTTTTTATAAACTTCGAAACAAATTTTGTAATCGATTATTTCTAACGAGCGTGTTAGAAACGATTTAAAGAGTTTGATAGCTGTTTATTTTCTAACGAGCGTGTTAGAAACGATTTAACGACTTTATCAATTGTTTATTTCTAACAAGCGGGTTAGAAAACGTTTATTTTATATAAACCAAAAATGGCTTATGGAAATAAATAATCGTTTAATTTTCTAATGGGCGTATTAGAGTTAGTTTATCTTATAACCAACTATTTTAACGATTTGCAATCGTTAATTTCTAACGAGCGGGTTAGAACCGGGTTAACTATGATAAACTATTTAAGCTGATTTGTAATGGTTTTATATATTTTCTAACGAGCGTGTTAGAAAAGATATGTGTTCATTTCTAACGAGCGTGTTAGAAAACGTTCATTTAAACCAAAAGTGAATAATTGTATTCGTTTTATTTCTAACGAGCGTGTTAGAAGCGGTTTACTTTATAAAAACCGAATATTTCAAATGTTGTTCAACTTTTAAATTCTAATTATCATATTAGAATTGGTTATCATACAAACCACTCATTTTAACGATTGGTAATCGTTATTATCTAACAGCGGTTAGAAATGGTTTGAATATGATAAACCATTTATTAAAACGATGTGTATTCGTTTAATTTTCAAACGAGCGAATTTGAAATTGTTTTATTTATTAAACTATTATAAGGTTTATTGTCTTGATTTGTAATCAAAACATAAATATATAGTTTAATATTAAAACACTTGCAAAAACGAGAAATGTTTTGAACGAATAAAACATGTCTTTGCAAAGTATAACGTCTTGAACCATATAATAGTCTTGGAGAGACTATTTCGTGAAAAACAACTCGTTGTTGTTATAAATATAATAAGTTGCTCAACTACTTGCGAGTAGTTAATTGTAAACAACCTTATATTTTGGACAACTGACGAAACAAGTTATACGCGTTCCATTGAGGGAGTACCTCAAGACATGACACCAAACGAAATAATTGCGTTTATTTCGGTAAAAAAGTGTTGAAGATAATAACACTTTGGCTTTTGATGTTTAGATATCATTGGTGTATCCGTTATTTTGGACTACTTATAAGTTGTCAAAAGGATACACATTTTGATACAAAGTGTAAAAAGTAATTTACACAAACACAACGAGCGGGTTGTGATCATGACTTATGTAATAAGTCACAAATCAAACATCAAATTCATAACGGCGTCGTGAGAAACGTGGTGTATGGTTTGAGATGGAATACACGAAAACGAGATATGCCATCTAATGTTGAGAGCATCAACATGGAAATGCACATGTAAGTTTTCAAAGAATATAACATATGAAAGAAATATATGTTATTATTGTAAATGGTTTTAATAAATTTAGCAAATTTATTAACGGAAATTTACAATAGTGATGGACTTGTAGATGTTTCTACCACCATCAATGTTGTTTAAACTATGTGGAGGCTTGGTCCTCAATTTGGGAGAGTATCCCGATACATGGTATTAATGAAACAACAACGTGAATGTATATATCACTATAGGCATACGTGAATGCTTTGTTGTTGAGAGTCAATCTAATTGGCTATATCTCAAGACTCAAGTGATTTTATACAAAGATTTTTCATCAAAGTGACTTGGATTAAGACTTATGTTTAAGTCCTTAGGAAGTCAATGGTGAAGCCTTGGAGATAAAAAGGCAAACGAATTATACTATGGTTTTGAGACCTTCCTAAAACTGTTGGTTTTGGAATGGTGAAATAAAATTTCATTATTGTGTCTAAACTAAGAAACGAATGTCCGGAAGAGATAGTGCGTTATCTCTTAAGGCTGTGAAGAATCAGAATGATGCATCTTCTGTTCACATGCTAGAGTATTGTGGTCTAAAGCATGCTAGACTAATACTTGTTAATTTATATGCTTGACGGAGATTAAATTAACTTTAAACATTCAAAATATGTGATGACACAAGAACGAATTTTGTGCTAAACAAAACTATAAATATAACTTCATTAAAATGCAAGCAATGTGGGGGGGAGGAGGCCATTTAAGAAACAAACCCTTTAGGGTATATGGAAATGGTAGTTGAGAAGTTTTCTCAAACTCGAAATGAAAGGGAGAACCTTTCATCACCCCATTTGGATGTTATCCAATTACACTTAAATGTGGGGGTGACTTGCATTTGAATGTGGAAATGGGAGTTGAGAAGTTTTCTCAAACTCGAAATGAAAGGGAGAACCTTTCATCACCCCATTTGGATGCTATCCAATTACACTTAAATGTGGGGGTGACTTGCATATATTGCAAACGCTTGACCAAGTGGAGTACACAATGGTTATATGGAGTCAATCGAGTAGATTGGACTCGAATGCCAATTGGTTAGATTCAAATCTAGTAAGATGTCAGTCATGACACACCAAAGGCATGGTGAAAACGTGTTTGGCCATGAATTGAGTTTCATGTCATTCTAAGACAAGGTACATAACTGGATCCAGGTTGAGATCACGAGTTATAAGTCTTATGAATCGACTAAAAGGCAAAAGTGACTAGCGAGTCAAGAACACGTTAGAACAACTGATCTCAATTTAAATTATCGTTGGTGACTTAGCGAAGTCAAAGATAATTTTTGGATCCAACAACCAGTGGGTTGATAAGAGATCAGGTTGTGGAATTGGACTAAAGCCATGGAAAAAAGGGACATGAGGGAAACCTAACCTAGTTGACTGGAGATCCCAAGATCTAGGTTCAATAGGCCAACTTAATCATGAACCGAATGGTAGTCACTGTGGGGGCCTAGCTAATATATATGTTTATGTATAAGCTAGTGTATGTGTTCATATATCTCCCTAAACTATAAAAGGGTGTTTAATTACATCCTAGTCCATTCCTATAATATTCAGTGACATTATTGTGAGGTTAAGCATAATATGTGGTTAAATGATTCGTGTAAATCATAATGAACCATAATGCTTTTAATGATTTAAAGGGAAATCACCTATGTTGGAGAGAAGTGTGGTCGCTTCGAATGGAATTAGGGCATAATTCCTAGAGCTCCCGCAGAACCAGGAAAGTGCTCCATGACCATTATTGGAGACATACATGAGGAGATGGCCCGGCTAGGGAAAGTATTGTGTGAATGTATATTGTCGTCTACACAAATGGGGGGTTGTTCAAGGACATCACGTCTACAAAACCCTAGGAGGCTAAGTATGCTTCACAAAGGAAGGTTCAAAGGCTATACCTACCTATCTTGCAATACTCGACTGTCGAGGTTTCATCGGGTTGTGTGTTTTAATCGATCTCCATTCATGTGGGGGATTGTTGGAAATTTTAGTGAAAATGAGTTTTTCACTAAATATTTTGGACATCAATAATATTTATATATGTGTTGTATAAATAATTATTTATGGTTTGTGTTCAAACTATGTCCAAATAGAGCTAAGATGACTGAGATATCGAAGCTTGAAGTTGTATGTTTGGAACAAACAAAGATAAATAAAATGGATTAGTTTTGTCAACTTGTCCCACATAGGTGGGATGACAAAACTTAAAGTGGTTTATAAGGAGGAGCACTCCTTGTATATTGTTTCCTTAAAGGCAAACACTAGTGGGGACTCTAAAGGGTGCGAAGCACCCTTACTCGTGCACATATGCGCGCGTGCCATGGGCTATGGGCCCTATGTAGTGCACTTTGAACTTCGCACACCGCCTTTGTATTTTTGTCCATGAGCGCGTGGTCAGATACATGGCGGGTCCGCTTATGGCGCACCCTTGGGTGGAGTAGGCGGATGCCATGGCATGGCACATGTCATTGGCTATGGCGAAGAATGCAAGTGGCGCACAAGTTTGGATGGCGCATGACCAGGTGGCGTCCTGGTATACATAGTGGCATCCGTGTGGCGCACGAGTATAAATGGCGCATGACCAGGTGGCGTCCTGGTATGCGTAGTCGCATCCGTGTGGTGCGCGACTCCATATGGCGCGGCATGAGATCCTTGAAGGATGGCGCGTGGACTGGCGGATCAGTTCTAGCACGTGCACAGGTTTGCAGCGGAAACAAAACAACTGGTTGGACTTGGTCAAACTAGGTGTTTCAACTCGTTTAATTCTGTCATGAATGAATATGACAGTTTCGTTGACCACATGAATTCCATTTTAATATAATTAAATCTTGTTTATTACAAGATTTATTGCCTCGTTAATTAGAGAATTAATGGCAAAGAATGTTTCAACTTTTGTGAATGTGTATATATATGAACATTGGGTTCATATTTTGAAATACGAAAAAATATGAGATGAGAGGATCTCATAAAAACTATTAGATACATTCACAACATATTTTAGAGGAGTACTCTAAAAATATATACAACTTCTTTTCTTATTTTCCAATAACACCAATTTATACCCGGTGTAATCTCGGGCGCGAGTGTCATCTCCGGCAGTACAACTACTGCTTCGGTTGTTGTATCCTGGAAACAGACCGTCTGAGAGGAGGCGCGAAATCTGTTTTAAGGGCCCCGTGTCTAACACGATCCTCATCCAAAACCGTCAACGTTAGTTTGTTCATTCTTGCAGCAGAGGTTCGTACAAGATGGTGCGGTTGAAGTTCTTCAAAGACGTTGGCTTGAATCAAGATTGGTACAATGTATTTGTATTTTATTTATTGTTCATATAGTTTTGTAACCGGATTGTACTATTATATTTCCTACGAATAACGAGAGTCTCGTTATTATTTATTTTTATTAATATTTTAATAAAAAGTGAACCTAGTTCCTACAATTTGTTTTTAAACGTGTCTATACTTCAACTGCTAAATTAGAACACTAAAAGCTATATACTCAGAATAAAACGGTCACGATGTTATTTATGTTAGGAATCTTGTTGACGACAGTCGATAGAAATAAAAAGAAATTTGACGTTAAAAAACAAACAAAAAGTCATTTTCATCCTACCATTTAAATAAAGCACGCCATTAAATAAATAATAAAAGTCATGTGTGCATCATTAACCAAACACTAATATTTTAGTTAAATAGAATATTAATTAAACATGTATGATAAGAGAAGAACAGTTTGCTTTTCCTTAGTAATGACATAAGGTATTATATCAGCTAAAATTAATTCATATTTTAAAAATAATAAAACAACACTTACATTCCTCTTTCTATATATACCCTCTCACACCATATTCTCATTCCTCATTCCCTCACACCTTCTTTCAATAATAAAAAAAAAAACAAAAAACTCTAACAAATTCTTATCAAAATGCAACAACAATTGAAAATCGAAGAGACTGGATTTGCTCCAAGCTTCAGTTGTTACTCTTATGATAGTATAACATCTAGAGCGGTCGCCAAAGCGATCCACCAAGAAGAGGTAGATCGGTTTGATGATTTTGAGTTTGCCTTAGTGTTAAGCGAAGAAGAAGGTTCACTGAAAGAGACCGGTTCACCTTGTAGAACTAAATGCAAGAATAGTAATAGTTTTACCGCGTCTGGATCCAAAAGGTGGATATTCCGGTATTTGTTTGGTCCAAAGAAGATGGATAGTCCGAAACAAAAACGGAATTCTGGTGAGCTTTCGAAAGGAGGGTTGTCGACAGCTCACGAGCAATTTTACGTGCAAAAGAGAGCCGAAAATGAAATCGGAAAGAGGAGATCGTACCTACCTTATAGAAAGGATCTTGTAGGATTATTTGCTAATGTCAAAGGAATGGGGAAAGTGTTACCATTCTAAGTAAGATAATTAAACGAATATTTGTTGATTAGAAATACATGTTGGAGCAACTTTAATATAATGAAAAAAAAGTGTTTGACGTTGCACCAAAATGATCCAACTTACTACTCTAATCTGTTGTGTCAGATTGAAATCTTTTGCATCAAAGACACTTGTCGCACTCTGATTAATGAGTAACTCAAAAATGTTACGTGAGATTAAATATATAGGGTATGTTTGGCAAAAGTAACTGGTGGCTGAAAGCTGGTAGCTGGTAGCTAGTAGCTGTAGCTTTTTAAATATATTTGGTGTCTGGCAGAGTAACTGAAGCTTTTAATAAAATGTATAAAATGACCAAAATGGACATAACTAAAAATTTAAAAAGTTTTTTCATTAAAAAGTTTATTATCTTTAAAGGTTAAAAAAATCATTTTTCCCTAAAAGCTTGTAGCTCCTTCTAAACGCTACTAGTAGGAGCGTTTAATCAAAACCTTCAAGCTTCTAACCTAAAAGCTTCAAGCCCCTCCAACCAAACAATGTTTTTTATTGAATATGAACTTTTTCTTAAAAGGTTAAAGCTAGAAGTTCCTAAAAGCTCAATGCCAAACATACCCATAATTGTTATAATATTTAATCTTGTAGCCATTATAATCATTTATATTATATAGATCAAAATATATTAATAACCTATTAATAATTAGTTGGTAATTGTTGATGGACCATATTATCCTTATTAACTAATTAGGTTTCCTCTTGGGTGTATATATAAGGAGATTATTAGAGAGTTTAAGGGTTAGACAATTACACAATTCACACAACCCTAATAACATCAATCGGCTCTCTCTCCCAACCGAATCCTTCCCTTGTTTCGGTTTCATCACCATCATAATCTTACACCCTAAGGAGGAGGAACCAGATCATCCTGACAAGTATGTCAAACTCAATGGCTGCATCTCTGACTGGATTCTCTGCTGGCCTGTCTGCTGTAACAGGTATGTTATTCATGTTTTCCATTATGTTTAAACAGAACTGATCAACAAGTTGTATCAGAGCATATGTTGATAAATCAGTTCTGTTTTCGTATCCATTATTCTAGGATCAAAATATGGAAAACAGAATTTTGAAAGTCTAATAAAAATCATGGTTGGTTTCGATTCTTTTTGTGCCGAAATCGCTGTTTTGAGAAAAGGGTGGTTAATCATGTCACTCGAAATCACTTTGGGTAAATTAATGTCCGAAATCGGTTAACAAAAGTCTTAAAATTCAGGTTTCGGATCTCAAAATTATGTTTTATTTTTTAGGGTTCATCACTTGTTCTAAGAAAACTCGAAAATTCCTTAAGTTTTGGAATATAATTTGGATTAGTGGGTGTTTTTACTGTTTTGATCTGAATTACATCTCTTAAAATTTTTGGAAACTGTTAAAAGATAATCAGATTATAATTTCGAAATCTTTGATAAGTTTAGATCAACAATAAACAGGAAACATTATCCCACAATCCCTAAAATTTCGAGTCTTAAGTTATTTTCACAATAACAGCTGTTAACAGTGGACTCTAATGATAGGTATCATATTCGAAAAATGACTATTATGGTGAATTACTCTCTTAAAAAACGAGCATCTAACTAATAAAAATGGGGTGTGTATGGACGCGTCTATAATTGTTCCGACGGGATTTGTGTGTGAATCGGTAAGACGGTTCGTTGTGCTGATTAGAGAGATGGCGGCCGGTGTTGATAGTTAAAGGTAACCGGAAGTTCAATAGCGTGTATCATCAATCAAGCACTCATAATAACTAGACTGAATTACCAATAGGGTGGTTGTCCATTGGTAAAGACGAAGCCTTTAAACATCTTAGGAGGGGGAGGTCATGTGTTCAAGTGAATCAAGTCCCACATACAATACGAATAAAAAGAAATTTGCCGTTAAAAAACACCCATTTTCATCCTACCATTTAAATAAAGCACGCCATTAAATAAATAATAAAAGTCATGTGTGCATCATTAACCAAACACTTATATTTTAGTTAAATATAATATTAATTAAACATGTATGATAAGAGAAGAACAGTTTGCTTTTCCTAGTAATGACATAAGGTATTATATCAGCTAAAATTAATTCATATTTTAAAAATAATAAAACAACACTTACATTCCTCTTTCTATATATACCCTCTCACACCATATTCTCATTCCTCATTCCCTCACACCTTTCAATAATAAGAAAAAAACAAAAAACTACAAATTCTTATCAAAATGCAACAACAATTGAAAATCGAAGAGACTGGATTTGCTCCAAGCTTCAGTTGTTACTCTTCTGATAGTATAACATCTAGAGCGGTCGCCAAAGCGATCCACCAAGAAGAGGCAGATCGGTTTGATGATTTTGAGTTCGCCTTAGTGTTAAGCGACGAAAAAGGTTCATTGAAAGAGACCGGTTCACCTTGTAGAACTAAATGCAAGAATAGTAATAGTTTTACCGCGTCTGGATCCAAAAGGTGGATATTCCGGTATTTGTTTGGTCCAAAGAAGGTGGATAGTCCGAAACAAAAACGGAATTCTGGTGAGCTTTCGAAAGGAGGGTTGTCGACGGCTCACGAACAGTTTTACGTGCAAAAGAGAGCCGAAAATGAAGTCGGAAAGAGGAGATCGTACCTACCTTATAGAAAGGATCTTGTAGGATTATTTGCTAATGTCAAAGGAATGGGGAAAGTGTTACCATTCTAAGTAAGATAATTAAATGAATATTTGTTGATTAGAAATACATGTTGGAGCAACCTTAATATATTGTGTCAGATTGAAATATGTTGCACCAAAGGACACTTATCGCACTCTGATTAATGAGTAATTCAAAAATGTTAAAGTCTCTTTTGTTAATTTTCTTGTTTAAAATTGATATTTCGTGATTTTCTCAAATTTTAATCACCCAACTTGTGTGAAGTGATCAGCAACCTCAGTAACAATTTGACTATTTGAGTAAACTTCGATAAATGTTAATGTACTATATACTAAAACTCATACTTAGAATTTAACAAATTTTAATCAACTCGTTGATCTAATAATCAGTTATTTATTTTCCCAGAATAAAAAACGAAAACAAATCTCAAACCGTTTCTCCAATTACATAGAGTTTAATTTGGCTTTTCATACTAAATATGAATTTGTATCCCCACATAATAAATAAATTTAAATGTTAAAAACGTTTTTCACGACAAATATGAATACGAATACCATGTCTAATCAACACAATCAAGTCTCCTATGGAAATATGAAGTTGGATAACAACATAAACTAACATATAAAACGTGTTTCCATAAGATGGAGACATTTATTTATATTAGTGTAGGTGAATTAAATGATTAACAATCCATTGAGACGGCCCACAAAAACATTCATGGAAGCATGCCTAGGTATGTTTTTCCTATACGTAATAATGGCATTTGGCCCGCACAAACTCCGTACGTGACCCGAAAAACATGCCTAGGTATGTTTTTCCTATACGTAATAATGGCATTTGGCCCGCACAAACTCCGTACGTGACCCGAAATATCATAAGACAACTGTTACGATTTCACTATTCAAATTATATATCAACAATATATAAAAAAAAACTATAGGAAAAGGAAAACGTTAAGCACGTGTTCATTTATTATGTTTTGAAATTTGAAATATGAATTATTTTCCACCAATTAATAATAGTTAGGGTATCCGGGGCACTCTCGGTGACCCCTTTCGGTGACCGAAGTCCCCGCTCGGGAACACCGGCGCCATCAAGGCGGTGAGGCAAATCGGGGAGGGGAATCGGGGGTTGTTCACCGATGAAGAATGAAGAGAGAGGGTGTCAGGTCCATGTTTCCCACCAATCAAATTGTTTTTTTTTTTGTTTTTTTTTTTTGGAATAAAAAACCAAGTCCCCTAATAGCGGAGTGCCGCCATCAAATTTGGGTGAGAGGGGAGTTTAAGAGGGGAGTTGACGTGGCATAACATGATTGGGTGTGCGTAAGAGAGGGGACTCCCCTCCTCTCACCCTTAGTTGAACAAGATACTTTAAATATTGTACGTCCCGATTCAGACATTACGGTTAAAAGCTCTTTTTGAGCTATAGTATCAAAAGTTAGGTAACCAAAAGTAGTAAATTTAACCAGAAAATTTACGGTACCCGTAAACACAAACTTGTGGTGCTCAAAACTACACACACGACATTTTTTTTTTTAATTTTTTTTTTTTTACAAATGTGTTTATAATACACGCATCTACGTTTATGAAAAAAAAAATTTGGTCCACCTCGCCCCGGATCAAAAAGTTCTCACGGTTCTTACAACTCGAGCTGGTTCTCATTTTAGCGGTCACTTATATATATATATACATATATTAAGTACATCACTAGTAAAACTTTTATATATTTAATTATATTTTAGGTATATGCCAGTTATATGGAAAACGTTACTTGAGAACTCCCACTTGGAATGACCTTCAACAAATATACGAGGTGCATCTAGAAAAGCATGGAATACCCGGCATGATTGGTAGATTGGATTGTCGTCAATGGCGTTGGTATAATTGTCCAACCGCATGGCGACGATAATGAAGATTCCGAGTAAGAAGAAGTTGAGGAATTTGAAGCCGGAACTTTGAAAACATAAGTTTGGATGCTGGAGAAAACGAAGGGGAAGAATGAGAGAACGACGATGAAAACGAAGAATAAATGTATTGTTTTTTTCATTTTATTTTAATGGTTTTTTATTTTATTTTATTTTATTGTAATGTTCATTTTATTTAATGGAATGGTTTTTAATTTTAAAAAGTTAGAAATTAATTAAAAAAATTGAAAATTAATTAATTGACTAATAATGAGGTAGGTGTTTTATGACTACGGGCTCTAGTGATATAGCGCCCCATAAAGCCCATGTGTGACATGGCATGACACGTGTCACATAACGCCCACAAATGGGCTTTATGACTACACCTGGCCTAAGTTATCTAGTTGTTTATGTAAAATAGCTTGTTTTGTATAGAACCTCACAATTCAACGAGGAAAATGTATTCTATTAGGTACTAGTTTGTGTAAAATGCCCGGATAGTCTATATGGTTTGTCAAAATTTCACTTTTAGTTCACAACTTTCTAAAATTACACACTTGCTCCCTATGGTTTGACCAGTTGTTACTCGGATAGTCCTTGAAGTGGATGGAGGTTAATTTTCTTAGTAAATGTATGTGAAATTACAAAAATAGCCTTATCTTTTAAAAAATATAACCTCATCTTCATCCCCAACCCCCACCCACCCAAACCACCTGGGTAGTTACAGTCAATAGCTCCGGTAACCGGTAAACCTGCTCCGACAACTTTGGGTTTAGAGAGAGAAGCACATTTTGTTGTTTGGTTTTATAGTCATTCTTTGTTCTTTTCAGCAATCCAACAACACCACACCACCACTCACAACCGAACACCACCAGTGACCACTTCCACTACCTTCACTACCACCAGAAACCCAACCCCACCATCACCATAACGATCTTTGTTACCACCAAACCCCACTGCGTTCACCATCATCCACCACCTAACCCCACTCACCACCACCCACCTTTCACCTTTAAATCTGACAACCTACCATGTAACACCACGTAAAAAACGTGTCCATTTATGTGAAGACATGTGTCCTAAACCCTAATCATTTGAAAGATTGAGTTTGAAGGACTAAAGTTGACAAACGATAAAAATATGGAACCAAAGGGACTAAATGTGTCAACATGCCAAACTTGTGCCTCTGAATGACCACACACGAAGAATATATCCTTAAATGAGTAATAAATTGGATACAAGAAGCCGTTTATGAAAATAATCGAAAGATTATAAACTACGGGGGTTAAACGTGTCAACATGTTAATTCTTACCTCTGAGTGACCTTTTAACGAACCCGAGGCTTCGTAATATTCAAATATACTCCCAAGGATAAGTGATACCAGTTTCACATGGTTTCGAGATCGTTATGTAAGTTTTCAAGACATTGGGTGAAAAGTGTCAATGTGATGAAACTTATGTTTTAGGTGATCTTCTAACGAAACCGGACCTAACGGAGTTTGGTTACACTCCCATGAACCTCTACAAACTAACTACAAGGGCCTTATATGCCAAAAATGAAGTTAAATAAAGTTTCAAAGGACCAGGGACTGAAACTGCCAAAGCTGAAACAGTTTTCACCTGAACAGAAGGTTGTCGCGGCCCGCGTAGACTCCCTTTGAGTCTTACGCGGCCCGCATAAAAGTGCCAGTTCTGCAAATTTTTGACATCTGCTGGTTGCAGCCTGTTCCACCGCCTTAAACCCTCCAAATTCGATACTAGGGGCATGTTAACGGTTTTAGAATACTACTAGGACACATGTTATCATCAGGGATCACTCCAAAACACCTGCTATGATCCTAATGCATGGCATTCACCTATATAAGGGCCTTCATGTGAACTTGTTTATTTGCTCATGCACTTGCAACATTCACTACTCTCTCATCTGGAGTTTCCTGGCCAAGAAGGGAGTTTGTTCTTGTAGAAAAGATAGCTAGAACCCTTTGTAAGTGTCTTAGCCCTTTCTTTAGTTCAGTTTTATAGTTTAAAAACCAAAAAGTCAAAGTTATCGTAAATTAGCTTTGACCTTCGGTTTAAACTCAAATGGTCCAGCCACTGTCCGAATTGAATGTGGTTATGTGACCATAATTAGGTAGGTGATTAACCCTTAAAAGGGCACCTCCTAATTATTTTGTTTGCTTAGTTAATTATCGGGTCAAACTATTTATTTAAAAAGTCAAACTGGACAGAATCATGATATATAATTAAAATTAATAATTCAGAGGTTATAAATTATATTTTAACACTCTAATTACTTAGTAATCATTATTAGAACATGTCCAAACAGGTCCAACCCGACAATTCTAAGTCTAAGGTCGGTTCGCAACCGAAAGTCGCAAAAGCTTGACTTTTGCTTTGACTTCCAGTTCTGACCCGATTGAGCTTAATTCACCCATGTTTTAAGCTTCAATTAGGACCACATTATGTTGTAGTATAACCCTCTGGAGTTATAGTACCTGGTCATATATATTCTGAATTATATGCTAAGTTTCGTTAATATGCTTATAAATGCCCATTTTGCCCTTTTGACATATAAACGAGATTTTTGAAAATCTGAGAGGACAAAAAACCTTTATTACTGATATATAAGTATGTCCCGAAAATTTGACATCAGTTTCTGATCTTAAACAGGAGTTATGCTCGATATCGTAAATTGAAAGTTTTTATAAATTAAATTACGCTATCTTGCATAAGACATGTTTAAACTTGGATTTTGACCCAAACTCATTGCCCGCTGTTAAGATATTATTTTTGGAGATTTTTAGGATTTTTGGCTAGATTATAAACTGACCATATCATTGAGTTCTTGTAAAATTCGGTAAATGACGATAATACCCTTTTCATACATAAAATGAGATTAACAAATGATTTGAATGCCAAACCTTTTCCTGCTGATTTTATATATTAAATAAATTATTTTGATAATTTAAAACTGATCAAAATCTCAGATTCCTATAAACATCTTGATTATCGTCCATTAGCGATTTTTACGCTAATTAGGTGCATAGTATGGTTTAAAACCATACTTAACACCCAAGACTTGTTACCTACTGAATTTTTAAATAAATTTTAATGTTATTATAATAGGTATAAGTCATGAACTCAGACTTCCAAAAATGTCCTTAAAAGCATATGTGAAATGACCAAAATACCCTTTCGGGGCATAGTTTGGCCATAATTGGTAAACCTCACATATGTGTAATATCTTACTGATGTAATGTGATAAAATAAATATTTTTACTGAATGTTTAAGACCAGAACCTTAGCTCACTATAAAATCTCTTTTATAAACATTAAAATGACCAAAATGCCCTTTCGGGACTTAAATTGGTTTTAAATACTTTTTGGGCATATATGCTAACATCCTACTGATGTATTAGCATATTCTAAGCATAATAACATATGAGACCTGTATATAATTCATTTGGCTACCCGTTATGCATTTATGCATTCAGATCGGGTTATGTGACTAGTTTACATAAAATAACCGAAACGGGTTTAACCTTGTCATTAAATCTTCAAAATCCAGAATGTGTTTAGTTTACCCATATAATACGAGTATCCAAACTTGTCGGGTCTAAATCACATTCCATTCCGTTCTCCGCTTAATCTAGCGTTTAGAACCGTAAAGTATCTTTCAAACTAACCGGTCTAAGTCTTTGATTTAAATAAAGACCCGTTAGTATCCTAATAGGTTAATAAACCTTCTATACAGATTGAGTAGCTTTGGTAGAAGGTACTTTCATAAGGCTTTAGGAATATACGGCTGAGTTACTTCTTTCATCTAGCTCAGGTAAATACTTTTAACTTATTTTCCCTTATACGAGCTTGGGATACGGTATAATAATAATACCGCTTGGTCGGGTATGGAATCATTTAATCGGATTGTGATTAATAAATTGCATAACCCGTTTTAATCTGTGTTGCTTGATAACATAAACATTGGGGGTTAATGTGACAACTGTCACTTTTCCATACATTCCGTACAATAATTAGACAATAATCTGTGTTTAAGAACTGTGCATGGTATAGTTTACAAGACAAATGAATTTCTGATTACTGTTATATACATACAATGGCATTTCATGTTGTAAGACTTTTATCATTACTACATGCAACACGATATAGTTCAAATAAATGCATAGAACAGAGTTGGCACCATTATCAGACAAACTAAAAGCACTGACGGGAGTTCAGTACTTAGACAGACATGATGTTAAGACACAGAATGAACTTCAGAACCAAGTGATACACTAGGATAGTGTGTAGGGAAGTAAGGACCCCAAAACTACATGCCTAAGTGATAGTTTAAGTGCCAGAAAGTGCCAAAAACCCACTTAAAGTGCCGAATTCTGCATATTTTAGCAAAATTCAGCATTTTAACAAGTTGGTAACATGTAAAAATATGACTAAATGGTCCTGAATGCTTTCCTAAGTGTCGGGAATCAAAAGTGTTACAAAAGGATACATAAAGATCACTAAGCGGTATGGTTTGACACTTTAACGAACCGATAATTAACCGAATAACCGGACACTACCTGAAATACTAAAATTTTACCAGAAGCATTGTTTTAATGTTTCTGAGCTAGTTATGATCCCCGAACGCCCTAACACACTATATAACACATAATACACATAAACACTAACCATTATGCTTAGAATTCTAAATAATCACTTAACTTACCATTGAAACCCAACTAATACCCCCCCTCATATTTACGGTCATTAAGGGTGTGGCCCACCCTTGATCACACAAAATCTCCTTTGATCTCATTAGATTTTATAAGATTTGTGGAAGATCTTGCTTGTACTATGGGAACATGATATCCATTGGTTAAAAGAGTTAGATGGTTATAACTAGACCTAGAGCTCTCATTCTCACACCATACTTCACCTTCACCACTCCACCTCCTCCCTTGCTCTATTCTCGGCCGAAACCCACCCAAGCACCACCATCATTTTCATCCATTGTCCATCCATTCCAAGACCATCCTAAGGTGTAAGAAGGTGACTAAGGAAGTGTGGAGCTTGTGAATCTTGAAGGACCTCTCCCATTAGCTTTTATCCTCCACATTTGCCATCTACAACATCAAGTGTTCTTCCCTAGCCTTGTGCTAGTAGTAAGGCCCTCATAACCCTTTGTTACTTCACATATTGTTGGATAAAAGATGATATACATTGTTAATCTTGATGAACACTAAAAGACATATTCATGAATCTCTAACATAAGCTTATAAACCTATGAATACTTGTTGATTTGTGTTTATTTGCTTCTTGTTGATTGATTATTAGTGTTAGTGATGTTAGACATCATATGGAACCTACTAGATTGTGATTAAACACATGATCTAGTAAGTTAATGTGATGATCTTGTGAAAGACCAAGATCATCATGCTTTATGTTTACATGAACTTGAATGATACAAGTTGTTTTCATATGATGATGATTTAAAAAAAAATACAAGTCTTGTGAGTGGATGATTTCTAAAATAGTTTCTCCAAAGAAACCAGGTTAAATAACAAGATTTGTATAAACACAGTTTTTAAAGAAACTAATCATGTTTCTAGTGTTGAAACAAGTATAAGAATACAATGTTTACAAGAAAAATTCAAAAGAATGATTTTTGGAAAAATCATCTAATAAGTTGTAAACACCCAAGTCTTCCAAGAATGAGTTTTTTAAAGAAGTAAATACATTTTGGAGGGTAACTAAGTCTACTAAAAACACTACCAAGTTACTACAAGTTTTTATGAAAGTTCAAGTTCATGATTGTTATGTAGATAGCTTTGTTTTAACACTTGGTAAGTGTAGATTGATTGTTGATTGTTTGTGATGATTTTTGAAAAGAAAATGATATGCTTTGATAGCATGGACACCTCCATTTTAAAGGGAAACTATGGCAAAATTTTCTAAAAATATAAACACTTAGAAAAATATTTTCTAAACAAATACATACAAGAGTGTTTTAACTATGGTTTTCAATATAAACTTTGCCATAGATTTTGTTACAAAAATACAAGTATTGGAGGTTGGTTTTTATAAATAAAAATGGATAAATATGTATTTAGAATATATTTTTACAGTAAAACACATTGTGTGTGATTATTTGTATATTTTGTGTATTAGTTATATTATTTTAGGATTTAAAGTAATATAACTTAACAAAATACCAAGAATTTACAATCCAAAAATATTACCAAAAATCACAAGGAATAAATATATAAGTTACACACTTAATATTGTGAAATCGAACGCAAGAACGTAACTTACAAAATATTCCGGAAAATACCGTCATAAATATATTTTTGGTAAATAATATTTTGGATACAAGAAATGCAAATATGTTTTTTTGTAAATATTACAAAAGTTATATTATATGTTCAACAAAGAGAAAATATATTATTTTTGGAAGTAAAAATATATTTTCTTGAATATTTAGAAGGTATGTGATTTTTGGGAAAAATATATACTTTCTTGAAGTACATTATTTTTGGATAAAATAAGTTTTTATATGTTTTCTAAGTGAGACTTGAAAATATATTGTTTTGGAAATATATATTGGATATTTATTAAGAAAATACGTACACACCGGAATACGACGCCAGTACATGGCAAGATATACAAATACAAGAATACGGATATACATGAGATACCCCATCCTTGGGAAGGAAATACGAATATAAATACTTGAGAAGTATTACTACAAAAATATTGTTTAACAATTCTTCCAAAAATCAAGTATAATTTAAAGTTAAAATAATTATTATTTTAACAAGTAATTATAATTTGGAATAATATTCAGGCATAAAAGGAACGTAACTCAAACACGTAAATACTAAGGCAAGACACGACCCGTTCGTCTCATAGACCCTAGCACATTGTAGGTAGTCGTGTTTGCTGAAGGGATTTGAGTTACGAGTACCGAAGACGCAAAACTGTGAGTTCATGTCCCCCTTTTCTCTTAAACTGTTTTTTGGTTTTATAACTCTCGGGGGTGGAATACATGTTACGAATGTTTAAACGGTATGAAATGAGTTAATTAGATCATGTGGGCATAGATTGAATTTGAAATGCCATTAATTCTTAATTAGGGACGAATGTTAGATATAACGGGTACGGCCAAACCCCACTCATGGTACTTGTGACCACTTGAGTGCTTCGGTGTCCCAGTCGAGGTAAATTGACATAGTCGAGGTGAATTGACATAGTCAAGGTGAATTGACATAGTCAAGGTGAATTGACATAGTCGAGGGAAATCGACAAGGGTATAAGCCTACTCATTTCGAGTGCTCCCTATGTCCTCACATGTTTTAATGTCCTTGTAAAACATTCATTTGATATGTTTATAAATGCTTTTCATACATGTTTTCAAAAGAGTCTCTCAAAGATTTACAAGCTTGCCATTACTCACACAAAACGCATGAACTCGCTCAACTTTTGTTGATGTTTTCCAAAATTACATGTATTTCAGGTAACAGATTGGATCTTGGGCGCGGGTGTTGTTTCTAGAAGTAAATTTCAAGTTTAGATGTCATCCACTTTTGTTGGTTTGTGACTTAGTCGAAGGTTGTGTTTTAAAACTTAAGTAATTGGTGTTTGTAATACTTTAAATTTTATGAATGGATGAACATCGTTTTGATCATGTAGTTGTTTATTATGATTGAATGCAATGATACTAAACCAGTCACACATCATACGCTTCCGCAAAAGTCAGGGTGTGACAGTTTAGTATTAGAGCTTCGATTGTAGTGAACTAGGATTCCTTCACGAGTCTAGACTACAATCACCAGGACTGTCTCACAAAAACATTTTTACAAAAAGGTTTTTCATTGCATTCACGTAAGCGTCAAGATCCATGAGTCAAACATTTTTCAAAGAAAGGACAAGGCAAGGACATTAGTAGGGAGGAGAATACCCCAAACTAAGGTGCCAACTAAGGCATAGTCTACATGAGTTAGACTTGCCAAAGACAAAATGACCCCCCCCAAAGGATAAACGAGAGTTATATGTGATATGATGCATTTATTTTCCTGCTTATGCTAAGTAACATACTTGTTTATTGATATATACATACGAATAAGTGTACGGAATAATTGTTGACGTGAATAAGATACCTTCGACTCCGAATCCTATTATTGTTCTTAACCTGCACGATGAAGCTATCAGCCTCGCGTTTATGACTGGAGTAATTACCAAACGAGATTCTAAGCTTGTTTCCGTAGGAGATGGCTGCTCTTCCCTCTCGATTGTGAAGGTGCCTAACTACGGTTGTGACGGCGAGGCAGAGGCGGCAACCTTGGACAACTTCTTTATCAGCGGGACGAGGTCCCTGTGGCTTTTGTGAAGCGAGATTGACGACACACTTGACTAGACAAGGAAGATGAAGTATTCATCTCAAAGGTGCCCCTCCAACTACTAGGAATTCTCCTTATTCCTATTTCGTTTAATCATCGTGCCTATTTGCGCGTAACGATAACGAACGTTAGCGCGTGGACCACCGCGATGGTCCTTTCCATTTCAGAGGTATAAGGACAGTAGTGTCCCCTCCTTGGTTGATCATCTGCTTGGACGAGGGAAAATTGGGGTAATTGTGCAAGGCAATTTATTATTACGGGGGACCCACGTAATAACGACTTGTAGTGCATGGAAATCCTGGTGGACTCTTCGGGTCAGGCTAATGATCACCATCCCTCCAAAAATAATCTATAGGTGTTCACACCTTCATCTGGTAGAACAACACCTAGGCCATTGCTTTAGCACTTTACAAAGTAGGAAACCGGTCTTTGTCTACTTCGTGTCTGACACTTCTACCCGTATACGAGGCATTTGGGAACCGATATCTAAGCTAGTGGAGATGGCTAACACGCGGGAAAGATTCAGTGACGTTACACCCTCTATCACCCTTACATGAACAACCCCCATCTCTGGGAAAATATACCCATCAGTAAATCTAAAGACCTAAGAAAACCAATGTAGCAGGAAAATAACTGCTACTCTCATATCATGAAACTTGTGTGACCAAGATGATGTAAACTCGAGTTCATTTTGTTACAAGCAATAAGTCAAGTTGCCAAGCTTATATGAAAGCTCAGTAATTGTCTCCTCACTCATACCTTGTTGATTATATATGCATGTGATATTGGGTGATCACCTGTTTGCTTATGGTACTATGTACCTCATAGACAATTATGGAATATTGTCTAACCTACCCCATACCTTTTGACAGAAGAGAATGCCGCCCAGACGTGACACAAACACTAGTACGTTACCAAGGACAGAAGCCGAGCTTCAAGAACGCATCTCACAGGCAATTGCACGACATGAAGCCCTCCGCTCCGAACACAGCGGTGGCACTTCCGAAAATAACCCTCCAACTGGCTGCACCTATAAAAAATTCCTGGACTACAAGCCATTGAATTTTGATGGCACAGGAGGTGCCGTTGCTTTTATTCGTTGGGCAGAAAAGACTGACTCCGTTCTAAGAATGAGTAATTGTTCACCCCAGTGGAGTGTTACCTATATCTCAGGGTTGTTTTTGGACGGCGCACTCTCTTGGTGGAACCTTCAGGTTCAGAACCTCGGTGACGAAGCTGCTCATGCACTAAGCTGGGACGAGCTCAAAGAAATGATGGAGAAGAAATACTGTTCTAGGGCTGAAATCCAGAAGCTTGAGGTGGAGTTCTGGAATTTGAAAATGGACGGGCCGAAGATTTCTGAGTACGTCCAGCGATTTCACGACTTGTCTAGGGTCGTCCCCTACTTAGTCAAGCCGGAATTCAAGAGGATTGAACGATTCATTTGGGGACTTGCACCTCAAATTAGGAGCATGGTTACTACCTCAAAGCCCCCAACCATCGCAGAGGCTATCGATTTGAGTGTCACTCTTATTGAAGAAGCTCTGCGCATGGGAAAATTTTCAGAATCTGAGGATAACAAGAAAGAGACCCATGTGGAGTTATCAGGCAACAAGAAAAGGAAGTCTTCAAACATAAAGATAGGCACCCAAGTCAGCTATGGAAGCCCTAAAGCAAACAAAAGAAAGGAAGTGAACCCGCCGCGTGGCAAGAAAGCTTATGGAGCCACTAATAAGGCTGGTGGTAAGGTTTACTTAGGGACTAAGCCGAGGTGCGAGGAATGCAATTTTTACTATGAAGGTCGATGTCTGAGGCCTAAGTGTGGAAAGTGTGGAAAGGAAGGGCACAGCAAGGATGCCTGTTGGGCGAAGGATCCGGACGGAAGAGATAATGGGAAAATTCCAGGCTGCTACAGGTGTGGTGAAGTAGGGCACTTTAGGAAAGATTGCCCTAGGAAGAACCAAGCAAGGAAGGGTCTTCACGATCGGAGCTCGTGAAGCACACCAGGATCCAGATGCGGTTGCGGGTACGTTCCCTATTAACCAACCTTATGCATCTATTTTTGATTAATACTGGCACCAACTTTAACCTTGTATGCTTAGAACTTAAGAAACTACTTGGCCTAGTTTCGAGTAGAATAGACGTCCCGAATTCCTTAGAAATGGGCATATAGAAGGTTAGTTAAAGCAGATGAGGCGATTAAGGATTATATTTTGGGAACTCAGAAGGCCGGAGCCTTCTATTACCATTGACTTGGGAAGTCATGTTGTAGTAGTCAACATGGATTGGATATCCAAGTATAGAGCTGAAGTTGTTCGTTATAAGGAAAATCACTCGCATCCCTCTTGCGAATGATGAAACACTTATAGTGCACAACCTTCTTGCATTAGGTGCAAGGGTACTAGGCCCCATAAGACCGTGGGTCTGCGACATCTCACATTGGTCGGAGAGACGTGATGTTCACAAAATGCAACATATAAATTACATCAATTGTGGCATAAAACTAACCCTTTTTTAGTACTAATATTGGAAAAAGTGTGTTTTTGTCTTCCTTTTGTATTTTCAAGATTAAATGAGCTCAAATGAACAAAAGAAGCAAAAAGGCAGCTAAATCTAACATAAATACAAGAAAAGGAACAAACGTGGCATGCCCGACCTCCCCGACAGCATCTTCCCAAGCAAAACAAGAGAACAGAAGGCTGAACACGCCCCGTGCTCAATGAGCACGGGGGCGTGCCCAAGTGATTGCAGAAAAGACAAAGCTGTAGAAGCTTCTATCACCCACCACAGGGGCGTGCCCAACGGACACGGGGCCGTGGGCAACTCTAAGATTCGCAGAATCTGTGGAAATCTTGATAGTACAGATACGCTTCTGCACACGGGGGCGTGCCCAGCGGACATGGGGGCGTGGTCAACTAATGCAGACAAACTGCAATTAATGAAGAAAGAGAAGGAAGGTGGACACGGGGCCGTGCCCAATGGACACGGGGCCGTGCCCGAGTCTCTGTTCAGCCTATAAATAGGGGTGCTTGGCTCATTTGCAAACCATCCCTTGGCACACCACCTCTCTCACACTTTACCCACCACCCACCACCATCACAACACCATCATCCACTACCATCATCCATTATCCATCGTAGAGTGTGTGAGTCATCTCGGGATCCAAGATTGATCGTAAGAGTTCTTGACAATCAAAGGCCATGTTTGCCTAAGTCTCTTACACCACTTGGTGAAGACAAGTGTCTAGTGTAATACTTTTTATTTTTAATCTTTTCGCACTTTTTATTTGGTTATGTATTAATGACTTTAATAACTAGTTTCTTATGTTGAAGGTGATTCTTCCTTATCGTTTGTCCGTGGTGTCTTGGCATTATTTTACTGTCTATATAAAATAAAAGATTTTCACCATTCATATCTCCACGGTCTATATGGAGATATGTTGGCTACCTGGTCGGGGGTTAAGGGAACGGTTTGGTAAGAGTCTTGCCTTGTTCAGTGTATAGATCCTGCAAGGACCTGGGTCAAATTTAGTAGGACCTCCCTCAATACCCACCGGTATTGGATGGCGGGGGTCCAAACTCTTTGATCCCCTCATATCTAAGCTACTATTAATACTTTAACCCGGCTACTTAGGACTGTATCCCTGCTGACTCAGACTACTTAGCCGAGGGTAACGTCACCTTAAAAAGAGGGGCCTACCATAATATGCATTAATAACTTAATTAATTATCTTTCAATAATCCGACCCTTTAGGATTGTATCCTTGCTGACTCAAACTACTGGGTTGAGGGTAACGTCACCTTCAAAAGAGGGGCCTACTACAATAACTAAGATAATCTCTTAAAAAGTGCAAAAATGCGGAAATAATCAAAGGTTACACTAAACACAAGTCGGATCCAAGTGATTCATCTTGTCTATCTGTTTTTAATTTTATTTTATTTTTCAGCATTTTAGTTAGTTTTATTTTTCTTATTTAAAAACCTTTTTCTAACTTTTGATTTGATTAGAAGTTGAGGATAAACCGGTACTAAAAGCTCTTCTGTCCTTCGAAGACCTCGGTATCTTGCCAACACTATACTACGCTCACGATGGGTGCACTTGCCCATATGTGTGTTTGGTGTTAGTAAAATATTGTGTTTTATAAATTTAAAACTTGGCTAACGTGTAAAAAGGGGTTAAAATATACTTAAATATATATCGCACCACACGCGCATCAAGTTTTTGGCGCCGTTGCCGGGGACACAAGGATTTTAAGAAAGTTAGGAATCAACGGCCTAATCGTTTTTTCTAATTTTTCTGTTTTTTTAGGATTTTCTTAGTTTTTTAGTTTCTGCAGAGCTCAGCACGGGCCGTGCCTGGTCGGACACGGGCCGTGCCCAGCATTGTTACTGGCAGTTTTTATTTTCCGAGTTATAGAGAGTTGAGCACGGGGCCGTGTCGGTGCAACACGGGGCCGTGTCGATCTCCCCAGTAACAGGGAACCGGAAAACAATCACTGTATCTCCGACCACGGGCCGTGTTCATCTGAGCACGGGGCCGTGGTGAAGCTTCTGACCAACGTTCTTTTCTGTTTTTATTGCAGGACTTGGAACCCAGGCACCACATCTGAACTTTCTACATAGTGTATGAGCTCCAGTTCTAGTAGAGACATAAAACAACCTCTTGAAGAACCCGAACGCTTTCTTAGAAAAAGACTTAAAGCTAAAAACCAAGAGGAAGTTTCGGGGGACCCACTTCCAATGGCGGACCAACGTACCCTCATGGATTACTTACGACCCACTGTAGGTAATCTCGGCGCCGCTATCAATGCACCGAATGTCGAAGCCAACAACTTCGAACTTCGACCGCACTTGATACAAATGCTTCAAAACTCCGCAACCTTTCATGGGCTTGCGGACGAGGATCCCCATCTACATATTACTAATTTCTTAGAAATATGTGATACCTTTCGGATTAATGGAGCATCCAACGACGCCATCCGCCTTTGAATGTTTCCATTTTCACTAAAAGACTGAGCTAAGGCTTGGCTTAACACCCTCCCAGTTGGTTCGGTAAACACCTGGGATGAACTAGCCCAAAAGTTTCTATATAAGTATTTCCCTCCTGCTAAAACAGCTAAACTAATGACTGAAATTAATACATATTCACAAGTGGATGGGGAGTCCTTATATGAAACTTGGGAAAGGTTCAAGGAGCTACTAAGAAAGTGCCCTCATCACGGTCTTGCGGTATGGCAACAAGTATCCACTTTCTATAATGGGTTGTTGCCACACACAAGACAAACACTTGATTCTAGCTCCGGGGGACTTTTAGGTAATCGTCGCCCAAATGAAATCTATAATCAAATTGAGGAAATTGCTCAAACCAATTTTCAGTGGCACACTCCCCGAGACAATAAATCTATCGCCCCGGGCGCCCATAAGGTTGATGAAAGCACTTCTTTACAAGCTCAAATCGAGGCCCTTTCTTCAAAAATCAAAAAGTTAGAAATGGCAAAAACGGTCTCGGTTATGGCTTGTGAGGGGTGTGGTGGGTCACATGAAAATTGGAGTTGTATGAAAGAATTAGATGATCAAACGGAAACGGTAAACTACATTGATAATAGACCTAGGCCGTCGGGTCCTCCAACGGGTACCTACAACCAAGGATGGCGTAACCACCCTAACCTTGGTTGGAGAGAACCCGGCAATAGTAGTAACCAACACAATCTAAACCAACGAACAAACTTTCAACAACCACAAAATTTCTCTCAACAACAAGGTGGACGAGAAAGGCTTGAAGATACTGTATCTCGCCTCATCTCCGACACCGAAAAGAAAAACTCGGATCGATTTCAACAATTGGAATCGAATTTTAGAAATCAACAAGCTAGCATTCAAAACATTGAAAAAAATTAAATCAAATAGCTCAAAATTTCTCCGAGAGATCACAAGGCGCGTTACCAAGTAATACCGAAACCAACCCAAAGGCGCAAGTACATCTCATAACATTGAGAAACCGTACCGTGGGTCCCGAAGAGGCTCCACTACCACCAACTGAAAGAAGCCAATCTAGCCAAACCACAACTCCACCCACGCCCCAACAAGAGAAGGCTTCTCCACCAGTTCAAGAGCCTACTAAGACTCCTCCGGTTCCATACCCCGGCCGGTTAATTCGTCAAAAGACCGATGAGCAATTCGCAAAGTTCAAAAATTTACTAAAACAATTGCATGTTAATATTCCATTTATCGAAATCCTCACTCAAATGCCTAAATATTCAAAATTTATGATGGACTTCCTCACTCATAAAAGGAAAATTGAATCATTGCAATTAGTAAATTTAGGCGAAGAATGCTCCGCTTACTGCTCAACAAACTCCCGCAAAAGAAGCTTGACCCCAGAAGCTTCACAATTCCTTGCTCGATTGGGGAATCTCCCACTCGTAATGCACTAGCCGATCTCGGGGCAAGCATCAACCTCATGCCCTCATCAATGTTCAACCGACTCGGCTTAGGGAAAACAAGCCCTACAAAAATAAGCATACAACTCACCGATAGATCCGTTAAATATCCACAAGGTGTCGCTGAAAATCTATTGGTCAAAGTCGGCGAATTTGTCTTCCCGGCCGACTTTGTCATACTAGATATGGAGGAAGATACCGAAGTACCACTCATCTTAGGTAGGCCATTCCTAGCTACGGCTCAAGCAGTGGTAGATATGAATGGTGGAACACTAACATTGAGGATTGGGGACGAGGAAATGAAGTTTGGAGTTGGAAAAAGAGTAGAAGACGAAGACCCGGTCAACTACATGAAGGTCATTGACTCGAGTTTGGATGATTCTCTCCGACGGTGTAGCATGGGATGCAAAACATCCCACTTGGGTAACATATGACCAGGCTTTGGGTCTAGCCAAGGACCCTTATAAACGTGGCGCACCACGGAGGCATTCCGTGGAACTATCCTTAGTTTAGTTTAGATTAATTTTTATGTTTTTTAGTTTAGTTTTAATTTTCAGGAATAAAACACACTCGGGATGGTGAAGGATAACAAGGGAAACTTGAACAAGCACCCCATGCACGAAAACAGGGCCACCCGATAAATTTTTCTTCATTACAGCAAGTTCAGCACGGGTCGTGCTCGCCCAACACGGCCCCGTGCTGCACAATCTGCAGGAAATGCCCAGTTCAGGTAACTGGACACGGGGCGTGCTCATCGAACACGCCCCCATGCCCAGGCTTCTGTTTCTTTTTACAAACTTTTGTTACTAGCGATCTGAACACGGGGCCGTGCCTGGACACCACGGGGCCGTGTCCAGACGCCCAGTAACATAAAATTTTGCTTTTTCACACCTTTTTACACATTCAATCAACCTAAAAACTTATTTTGGGGACACATTGAGGACAATGTGTAATTTAAGTAGGGGGGGGGGATGCTAAAACCTTGAATCTTGCAAGTCCTAAATACAAGCCTTACACAAAACTCTATTGGAACCGCTAATCACCCCAATCTTTTTTTTTCAAATTTTTTTTATTTTCTTTACTTGTCTAGGTTTAATTTGGGAATTTCAAGTTCTAAAAAGGTTATATTTTTACAAATTTACAACTGATAGCGTCGTGATAAAAAGAACCAATATAAGAAAATTATGAAACGACATGACAAACCTAGTTAAAATTTGATTATATATACTTGATCACATAAAAACCCATTCTCACAAAAAGTGAGTTTTGAGCCTTTATTGAGCATACAAATACATATCTTTAAACTAAATGCTCATTTTTCGTTTCTTTTGTGAATAGCCGCTTGGTTCTTACGACTCTAGAACTTGCCACGACGATACATTCCCGGTCCTTACCAACTTAAACCCGAGTAAGTAAATGATGGAGGCATTAGGACTAACCCTTTTTATTTCTACACCATTATTTTTCTTTTTTTTACCACCTACCCAAAATCCCCATAGTTAACCCCTTTGAGCCTAAACCTTTTCATTTCATTACCCAAAACAAACACCCTTTCACCCATCAAAACCTTTTTATTTTTAACCCTTTTGTTTTAGTAACAAGCTCGGTTTTTCTTATGACTTTCAAAAAAAAAAAAATGATGATGATGATGATGAAGCAAAAGAGAAATAAACAAACAAGTTAATCAAAAATAACTTTGTTTGAATAATGGCTTCATCAAAATAAAAATTTTAAAAATAAAAAGTCTTACGAAAACCGACGCTTTTTACGCCTTTTGCCCCTTTACTAACCACTAACCCAACCACCTACCTTTAACCCAAGCCTAACCCTTCACCCAAAAGTCCTCTTGATATTTACAAAGGTATATAGTTAAAAAGGAGGAGGATTGATTGCTTGGCAAGCTTATGGTAGGAGTAAATTCCATGCCGCTCTCGAGTGATCCACTAAAATACATCTTCGGCCGAGTGTTGAGTGATCCCCGTGAGGTATGTGAACTTGTATATAAATGAAATTTTAAAAAGGCATGTTATGCCCTAATAAGTAATTTATCTTATGGAATGTTTTCAATAAATCATGACGAATAAGATTGTAAATAAATAAAAATGAAACTAAATAAAGAATCTTGGAAATCCCGACACTCTATTACAAGCCCAAAAACCTTCTCTTCTACCCATTCCATTTGGGAGTGTAAAGCCACAAAATAAAGAGTTTTGCTTGAGGACAAGCAAAGATTCAAGTGTGGGGGTATTTGATGTGCACAAAATGTAACATATAAATTACATCAATTGTGGCATAAAACTAACCCTTTTTAGTACTAATGTTGGAAAAAGTGTGTTTTTGTCTTCCTTTTGTATTTTCAGGATTAAATGAGCTCAAATGAACAAAAGAAGCAAAAAGGCAGCTAAATCTAACATAAATACAAGAAAAGGAACAAACGTGGCATGCCCGACCTCCTCGACAGCATCTTCCCAAGCAAAACAAGAGAACAGAAGGCTGAACACGCCCCGTGCTCAATGAGCACGGGGGCGTGCCCAAGTGATTGCAGAAAAGACAAAGCTGTAGAAACTTCTATCACCCACCACGGGGGCGTGCCCAGAGGACACGGGGCCGTGGTCAACTCTAAGATTCGCAGAATCTGTGGAAATCTTGATAGTACAGATACGCTTCTGCACACGGGGGCGTGCCCAGCGGACACGGGGGCATGGTCAACTAATGCAGACAAACTGCAATTAATGAAGAAAGAGAAGGAAGGTGGACACGGGGCCGTGCCCGAGTCTCTGTTCAGCCTATAAATATGGGTGCTTGGCTCATTTGCAAGCTATCCCTTGGCACACCACCTCTCTCACACTTCATCCACCACCCACCACCATCACAACACCATCATCCACCACCATCATCCATTGTCCATCGTAGAGTGTGTGAGTCATCTCGGGATCCAAGATTGATCGTAAGAGTTCTTGACAATCAAAGGCCATGTTTTCCTAAGTCTCTTACATCACTTGGTGAAGACAAGTGTCTAGTGTAATACTTTTTATTTTTAATCTTTTCGCACTTTTTATTTGGTTATGCATTAATGACTTTAATAACTAGTTTCTTATGTTGAAGGTGATTCTTCCTTATCGTTTGCCCGTGGTGTCTTGGCATTATTTTACTGTCTATATAAAATAAAAGATTTTCACCATTCATATCTCCACGGTCTATATGGAGATATGTTGGCTACCTGGTCGGGGGTTAAGGGAACGGTTTGGTAAGAGTCTTGCCTTGTTCAGTGTATAGATCCTGCAAGGACCTGGGTCAAATTTAGTAGGACCTACCTCAATACCCACTGGTATTGGATGGCGGGGGTCCAAACTCTTTGATCCCCTCATATCTAAGCTACTATTAATACTTTAACCCGGCTATTTAGGACTGTATCCCTGCTGACTCAGACTACTTAGCCGAGGGTAACGTCACCTTAAAAAGAGGGGCCTACCATAATATGCATTAATAACTTAATTAATTATCTTTCAATAATCCGACCCTTTAGGATTGTATCCTTGCTGACTCAAACTACTGGGTTGAGGGTAACGTCACCTTCAAAATAGGGGCCTACTACAATAACTAAGATAATCTCTTAAAAAGTGCAAAAGTGCTGAAATAATCAAAGGTTACACTAAACACGAGTCAGATCCAAGTGATTCATCTTGTCTATCTGTTTTTATTTTTATTTTATTTTTAGCATTTTAGTTAGTTTTATTTTTCTTATTTAAAAACCTTTTTCTAACTTTTTATTTGATTAGACGTTGAGGATAAACCGGTACTAAAAGCTCTTGTGTCCTTGGACGACCTCGGTATATTGCCAACACTATACTATGCTCACAATGGGTGCACTTGCCCATATGTGTGTTTGGTGTTAGTAAAATATCGTGTTTTATAAATTTAAAACTTGGCTAAAGTGTAAAAAGGGGTTAAAATATACTTAAATATATATCGCACCACACGCGCATCAAGACGCAAAAGCGCCTCCGAGTAGACTGCAGAGCCTTTCCATCTCATGTTACCAATTAGGAGACCAAGGAGCCAGAGCCTGAGAACATCCCCGTGATGGAAGAAGTTCCAGAAGCCTTTTCTGAAGATTTGCCAGGAATACCTCCACAGCGACAAGAGGAGTTTAGGATAAACCTCGTACTAGGAGCGGCACCAGTACCGAATGACGCCTTACCGACTAGTTTCGTCCGAGATGCAAGAGCCTCTGATGCAGCTGTGAGAGCTGCTAGACAGAGGAAATCTACCAGGCTGAGTTTCTCACCTTGGGAAGCCCCAGTGTTATTCGTTAGGAAACAGGACAACAGTTTTTACACGCGTACATAGCCTAATCTAAGAGGAACTCAAAGGGATTAATGAGGGAGAAAAGTATTACGCATGGATTACAGGGAGATAGACAACTAACCAACAAGAATCGGTACCCCTTACCGAGAACCGATGACTTGTCAACCAACTACAAGGTCCCAGCTACTACTCCAAGATGGAATTAAGAACATGGTGTCCTTAGTTAAGGACATGAGGAGAAAGTCGACAGTTCCCATTTTTCATCAACTTCAGAGAATTGGATATCAAGGACCGGTATCCTTTTGCCAAGGATTGGCAACATGATTGGATCAACCGTAAGATTCTAGTTACTACTTAAGGAGTGACTTGAGGCCAGGATGTCCTCAATGGAAAATACAAGAAGAAAATATCCCTAAAACGACCTTAAGGACTCGCTTTGAGCATTACGAGTTCCTTGACGTGCCGTTTGACTTAACACATGCACCGGCAGTATTCATGGACCTCATGAATCAGGTGTGTAAGCCTTACCTGGACATATCATGATTATATTTATTGACTACATTCTTATATGCCCAACGACCAAGGAAGGTCGTGAGCAACATCTGCAATTTATCTTGTGACTTTTAGATAAAGAACAGTTATGTGCTAGAATGTCGAAGGGCGGATTTTGAATTCGCAAGGTAAGAACTTTAGGATACATGGTGGATAAGAATGAGATTCATGCCAACCCCGCAATCAAGAGCTAAGGAGTTAGAGTTGCAATTATGTGACGCTTCTCGACAAAGTCTCGATTGCGTGTCGATGCAACGAGACCACGCCATTGCATACGCGTCACGTTGATTAAGGGATCATGAGAAGAGACCTTGATCTAGATACAGTAATTGCGCACCGCAAACTTGAAGTCATTACCTGTAAGAAAATGCTGCATGAACTTTACTGATCACAAGGGTTGCAGCACACCGTTGATCGTAAGAACTTAAATATTAACAAAGATGGACTGAGCTACTGAACGATGCAGACTGTATAGACATGTTACGTACTTGTGTTATAAACTTTGATGAAAAGTTGGAACACTCACTTGCCCTTAGTGGAGTTTCCCTACAACAGAATTTATCACACCGCTGTTTAAACCGCTTCGTGTGAAGCTTTAGATGGAACATAATAAGTCGATCCCCGTTGTGTTGAACGGAGACCGAAGATAAACAATCTACTAGCCCGAGTTGGTTCAGGAAAAATTTGAGGCAAGATCGTTCCGACATGTGATCATATCAAGACAGTCCGCAGAATACAGACAGATTGCGCCGAAGAGCGGCGGAAATCGTAGGAATTTGAGATAAGAAGTATGGCTTTAATGGGAGCCTCGCCTTAAGAAGGCGTGGTGCGATTTGGAAAACGTGGAAGATTGGACCCCCGGTATATTAGACCTTTCAAGATCCTGGTAGGGACCGGGACCATTGCTCCCAAACTGAAACTTCCAGAAAAGATCTGTAATGATTGCGAAACATTCCACGTGTCTAGTCTTTAGAGGAGTCTGACTCAAGGAACAGTCGTTATTCCCAAACAAGATTCACGTCAACAACAAACTCCAATTTACTATAGAACCTGTTGAGGTTGTAGACTGGGAGTCCGCATGACCCGGAGAAGTCGTAATTGATTTGTCAGAGATCGTTGGAATTCATATCATGGCCCAGAGTTTACTTGGGGTACATGAAGACCAATTTAAACCTAAGTGACCACATTTGATTCACAATTCCCTTACGACCGATGGCATCGCTTGAATTTCGGGATGAAATTCTTTTAACGGGGGAAGAATGTGACAACTGTCACTTTTCCGTACATTCCGTACAATAATTAGACAGTAATCTGTGTTTAAGAACTGTGCATGGTATAGTTTACAAGACAAATGAATTTCTGATTACTGTTATATACATGCAATGGCATTTAATGTTGCAAGACTTTTATCATTACTACATGCAACACGATATAGTCCTAATAAATGCATAGAACAGAGTTGGCACAATTATCAGACAAACTAAAAGCACTGACGGGAGTTCAGTACTTAGACATACATGATGTTAAGACACAGAATGAACCTCAGAACCAAGTGATACACTAGGATAGTGTGTAGGGAAGTAAGGACCCCAAAACTACATGCCTAAGTGATAGTTTAAGTGCCAGGAAGTGCCAAAAACCCACTTAAAGTGCTGAATTATGCATATTTTAGCTAAATTCAGCATTTTAACAAGTTGGTAACATGTAAAAATATGACTAAATGGTCCTGAATGCTTTCCTAAGTGTCGGGAATCAAAAGTGTTACAAAAGGATACATAAAGATCACTAAGCGGTATGGTTTGACACTTTAATGAACCGGTAATTAACCAAACAACCAGACACTAACTGAAACACTAAAATTTTACCAGAAGCATTGTTTTAATGTTTCTGAGCTAGTTATGATCCCCGAACGCCCTAACACACTATATAACACATAATACACATAAACACTAACCATTATGCTTAGAATTCTAACTAATCACTTAACTTACCATTGAAACCCAACTAATACCCCCCCCCTCATATTTACGGTCATTAAGGGTGTGGCCCACCCTTGATCACACAAAATCTCATTTGATCTCATTAGATTTTATAAGATTTGTGGAAGACCTTGCTTGTACTATGGGAACATGATATCCATTGGTTAAAAGAGTTAGATGGTTATAACTAGACCAAGAGCTCTCATTCTCACACCACACTTCACCTTCACCACTCCACCTCCTCCCTTGCTCTATTCTCGGTCGAAACCCACCCAAGCACCACCATCATTTTCATCCATTGTCCATCCATTCCAAGACCATCCTAAGGTGTAAGAAGGTGATTAAGGAAATGTGGAGCTTGTGAATCTTGAAGGACCTCTCCCATTAGCTTTTATCCTCCACATTTGCCATCTACAACATCAAGTGTTCTTCTCTAGCCTTGTGCTAGTAGTAAGGCCCTCATAATCCTTTGTTACTTCACATATTGTTGGATAAAAGATGATATACATTGTTAATCTTGATGAACACTAAAATACATATTCATGAATCTCTAACATAAGCTTATAAACATATGAATACTTGTTGATTTGTGTTTATTTGCTTCTTGTTGATTGATTATTAGTGTTAGTGATGTTAGATATCATATGGAACCTACTAGATTGTGATTAAACACATGATCTAGTAAGTTAATGTGATGATCTTGTGAAAGACCAAGATCATCATGCTTTATGTTTACATGAACTTGAATGATAAAAGTTGTTTTCATATGATGATGATGATTTAAACAAAATACAAGTCTTGTGAGTGGATTCTAAAATAGTTTCTCCAAAGAAACCAGGTTAAATAACAAGATTTGTATAAACACAGTTTTTAAAGAAACTAATCATGTTTCTAGTGTTGAAACAAGTATAAGAATACAATGTTTACAAGAAAAATTCAAAAGAATTATTTTTGGAAAAATCATCTAATAAGTTGTAAACACCCAAGTCTTCCAAGAATGAGATTTTTAAAGAAGTAAATACATTTTGGAGGGTAACTAAGTCTACTAAAAACACTACCATGTTACTACAAGTTTTTATGAAAGTTCAAGTTCATGATTGTTATGTAAATAGCTTTATTTTAACACTTGGTAAGTGTAGATTGATTGTTGATTGTTTGTGATGATTTTTGAAAAGAAAATGATATGCTTTGATAGCATGGACACCTCCATTTTTAGGGGAAACTATGACAAAATTTTCTAAAAATATAAACACTTAGAAAAATATTTTCTAAACAAATACTTACAAGAGTGTTTTAACTATGGTTTTCAATATAAACTTTGGCATAGATTTTGTTACAAAAATACAAGTATTGGAGGTTGGTTTTTATAAATAAAAATGGATAAATATGTATTTAGAATATATATTTACAGTAAAACACATTGTGTGTGATTATTTATATACTTTGTGTATTAATTATATTATTTTAGGATTTAAAGTAATATAACTTAACAAAATACCAAGAATTTACAATCCAAAAATATTACCAAAAATCACAAGGAATAAATATATAAGTTACACACTTAATATTGTGAAACCCAACGCAAGAACGTAACTTACAAAATATTTTGGAAAATACCGTCATAAATATATTTTTTGGTAAATAATATTTTGGATACAAGAAATGAAAATATGATTTTTGTAAATATTACAAAAATTATATTATATGTTCAACAAAGAGAAAATATATTATTTTTGGAAGTAAAAATATATTTTCTTGAATATTTAGAAGGTATGTGATTTTTTGGGAAAAATATATACTTTCTTGAAGTACATTATTTTTGGATAAAATAAGTTTATATATGTTTTCTAAGTGAGACTTGAAAATATATTGTTTTGGAAATATATATTGGATATTTATTAAGAAAATACGTACACACCGGAATACGACGCCAGTACATGGCAAGATATACAAATACAAGAATACGGATATACATGAGATACCCCATCCTTGGGAAGGAAATACGAATATAAATACTTAAGAAGTATTACTACAAAAATATTGTTTAACAATTCTTCCAAAAATCAAGTATAATTTAAAGTTAAAATAATTATTATTTTAACAAGTAATTATAATTTGGAATAATATTCAGGCATAAAAGGAACGTAACTCAAACACGTAAATACTAAGGCAAGGCACGACCCATTCGTCTCATAGACCCTAGCACATTGTAGGTAGTCGTGTTTGCTGAAGGGATTTGAGTTACGAGTACCGAAGACGCAAAACTGTGAGTTCATGTCCCCCTTTTCTCTTAAACTGTTTTTGGTTTTATAACTCTCGGGGGTGGAATACATGTTACGAATGTTTAAACGGTATGAAATGAGTTAATTAGATCATGTGGGCATAGATTGAATTTGAAATGCCATTAATTCTTAATTAGGGATGAATGTTAGATCTAACGGGTACGGACGAACCCCACTCATGGTACTTGTGACCACTTGAGTGCTTCGGTGTCCCAGTCGAGGTAAATGGACATAGTCGAGGTGAATCGACATAGTCAAGGTGAATCGACATAGTCAAGGTGAATTGACATAGTCGAGGGAAATCGACAAGGGTATAAGCCTACTCATTTTGAGTGCTCCCTATGTCCTCACATGCTTTAATGTCCTTGTAAAATAATCATTTGATATGTTCATAAATGCTTTTCATACCTGTTTTCAATGGAGTCTCTCAAAGATTTACAAGCTTGCCATTACTCACACAGAACGCATGAACTCGCTCAACTTTTGTTGATGTTTTCCAAAATTACATGTATTTCAGGTAACAGGTTGGATCTTGGGCGCGGGTGTTGTTTCTAGAAGTAAATTTCAAGTTTAGATGTCATCCACTTTTGTTGGTTTGTGACTTAGTCGAAGGTTGTGTTTTAAAACTTAAGTAACTGGTGTTTGTAATACTTTAAATTTTATGAATGGATGAACATCGTTTTGATCATGTAGTTGTTTATTATGATTGAATGCAATGATACTAAACCAGTCACACATCATACGCTTTCGCAAAAGTCAGGGTGTGACAGTTAATACGATCTAGTCCTGGATATCCTTGGCTCATTTCATTTGTAAATGACCACGACCTATGCACGGGGTGTAGGCATAAACCTGACAGATGAAAAATGCTAAATAACCCGCATGATGGGGATAACTCCTTTATGGGTTCAATAGTGGTGAGTCGGTTAATCATGACCGGCTTCCAAACCGGCCCCATATGTATGACAAACATGTAAAACGGCATACAAGATTATCTTAAATAATTGTCCCAACTATAAATGATTTGTGCTTTGTTCACTTAAATCAATTTTTATAAACTCTTTTCAAACGAGTCGGTTAATTGTATTTACCAGTGTAAACTGACGTATTTTCCAAAGACAAAGTGACAGGTACCTCACGTAAATAGGCTGGAGCTACTCGGTGTCAATAAGAGGATCTTGCAAATCCTTAGATGCATGGAGTCTGTTATTTCAGTTTCTTGTATTTTATTTTATGTTCCGCCGGTGGATCTCTATTACAACCAAGTCTGTATATTCTTTTATTTGGACATTTGGACACTATGGTTTGTAATTATTCACCAAGCCTTCCGCTGTGCTATTATATTGTGTGTATTGACAATGATGATATCAACTACATCACGATACTCCCCACCGGGCCCACCGGTAATACGTGGAAATATCAGGGTGTGACACGTTGGTATCAGAGCCAACATTGAGTGAATTAAACACTAACTTTTGTGTTTAATCTCAATGACACAATAAGCACATTCCTTAGACTTCCGAGTCTAGGCATATGACCTAGGATATGAATGTGTAAATATAAATATACATTTAATTGTTGATCGTCGTGAGAAAATCATTAAATAATGATAAGGGTCTTACAAGTTGGTAAGCAGAGCTTAAGGTTAAAAGAATAAAGTGTTCGGTTCGAGGCTTGATCGCAAATCTGGTAAGTACATGTATGTTAATGGTTTGGCATGCTAAAGTGTTGTAAATAACACATAGGGCTACCATGTGATACACGTTACCTCAATTAAATGATAAAAATAGTTGATGAAATTGCGCGCGTTGACGCGTATAGTAGAAAAGCCTTGTATTATAATACGGACGATTATTGAAGTTGATGTTACTAATTCTTGTAAATGTTGTAACTGAAGGACACTCGCATCTGAAGATAGCGAGAGTTTAACAAATTGCGGATTTGAAGTAGGAACGGTCCAAAGGGTATGCTCATCAAGGAGCTAAATCGCGTAGCGATCGCGAAAAAGGCTAATGGCAAGAGAAGCCCGTTAGGGCAAGTATTACCAGGTGCACATTTTAAATTTAATTGCACAAATATTAATATGCAACAAATACCTAGAGATTGAAAGTTGCATATATAGATTGAAAACTTGGAAAAACCCGAATTCAAAATCTATCCGAGATACTGTTTCCAAGAGAAACAAATAGAGGCATTACTTACATGGGGCGTAATGTGAAAATTATAAAAAGGTCATGTATACCAGGTATTGATCACTTACTCTGGCCAAGTAAGTGGTGAGCACGTGGTACCATGAACTTTTTATAATGGACATACTTACATCCGATGTAGTAAGGACAGGGTAAATGGGATAAATTAAAAGTACCCAAATGAATCAAATGAGCAAAATACTTGAGAATAATGTAAACGCAAGCCGGGTGACGGAAGCGTATTACATTAGAATAATGAGCCCGAGAGAAGGGAAGAAAGAGCCATGGTTGACAAAATGGGCAAGTAAAACCAAAGTATAGATGATTCGTCGGATCATAAAAAAGAAGGTATTGTCCACACGAAAAAGATAATCAAAGTTGTTAACTTTGGTCGTAGTAAAGAAAGGATGACGATGATAATCGTCACTCATAATCTATTAGGCCGTCAAGGATGGTCACATAAAGAATAAAAGATACGGTCGAATAAAAGCAATGGATTTCGCTAAGACGACCAAATAAATCAAAGCGAAGTCTTAATGCATAACGGAAGGGTTGCAATAATAACGACTTCGGTAAAACACCCGCTTGATGGATGGGATTTTGGGTGAATGCGTAGACCGAGAGACGGGAACGCAAAATAGAAAGTCAAAAGACTCGGGATATGAGTCATGACTAAATGGCGATGAGAATATGCAAACAGAAATTTTGATAACTACGTTAAACTATTTTAAAGTCAAACGGGTCAAATAAAGAACGGAGTTTGACGTCCACAAGTGGTGGAATTTCACACGAACAAGTCGAACGAGTTAAATTAAGAATAACGCTTAATAACATAAGTAAGCGTGAACCAAATAAATAAAAGTGCGAAATATTAATACATCTGTATAAAAGGTTATGGGATAGTGTAGAAAAGGTGAAAAATCTAAAAATTAGCCTATGAGGCAAAGTGAAAGAACCTACGGGTTATGTGGGTTAAGCGTGGGAACTAGTTATAATTCCCCGCATCGAACAATGATGAAAGGGAATAAATCCTTGGACGTAAAATTCCTTGATACAAGTAAATGATATAAGACAAGGAGAAAAGAAAACGTTAAACTACAAATTCAGTATTAGTGAGAAACAACGTTTTTACAAAACATAGATATTATGAGAGAAAATTAGGAAAGGTTTGTATAAACCTAAACGTGACATGACGCGATCACGGTCAAGAAATGTAATGTGAGGTAAAATCACATTGTAGCCGAGCAATAAGTATAAAGTAACTAGACTAATAAGTCCAGTCAGTGAGACTGATTAAGGACAAAATTCTAATGTAAGAATTGGAGTAATACATTACTCATTGCAAGATTAGCATGGAATAAACATACCTGACAAATTCATGTGACCAAAGGGCCAAAGGGCGACGCGGTCAAGTATATGAAGCAAAGGTAAAACAAGTACAAACAGAAATGATGGCCCATGGGACTTTGTTAACAAAGAATATTGATCGCCTATACTAAGCGATCATAAGACAACCCAAACGAAGTGTCGGAAAGTCAAATCGAGCAAAAGGACGAATAAAGGAGAAAGCTATAAGGTATGTGATTATATGCTTATGAGGATTATGTTAATAACATTTATCGAATTATCCTAAATAATTAAGTTGAAATTCCAGGAATTCGGTTTGCTCGTACGCGATGAATTCAGTATGACCAAACCGAAGGAATAAGTTCGAAAACGAAAGAATGGTTGTTAAAAGTGAAAGATTTCGCTAAAATACCCAAATGGATTAAGTTAACGGATTCATGAAGAATCCGAAAGTATAACAACGATAGATTTCGCTAAGATAACCAAACTGGAAATTTCGTTATTTTGAGTTTCATTATTTCGCGTGAAATACGCAGATGTTATTAATAAAAAAGGTGTTACCATACTTTTCGGGTAACACCAACAAAAGCTTAAAGTATGAGTAATGCTTGAAAAGGTTACTTAGTTTAAGTGTATTGGTTATAAAACCCAACAGACTGTGTAAGAAAGGTTTCGGGGACGAAACCTCTTTATGGGGGTAGACTTGTAACACCCCGAAAACGGGTTTGGTAATCAAACCCCGTTAATACTAAAAGACGGGTAAAGTACCGTTAGTGGTAAAGTACCGTTAGTGTTAAAGTAACCCGGTAAATATTAGGATTTAAATAAATAATCCTAATATTAATTAAAAAGCGAATAAGAACTTTCGAGAAATAAAATGGATAAAAGGCCCGAGTTGACGGAACTTAAAATAAACGGGTTAGAACTCCCGGGACTCACTAAGTTAACTAGGGGGTAATTAACCTAGTTAATTATTAGTTTAAAAACAATAAAGAAGCATGGATTAGTAAGCCTTTTATAAACCATGGATAATTGAGGGACCAAAGTTGGACAATTTCAAAGTAAAATTATTAAAACAAAAATTAAACACCAAACACACACTTAAGTGTGTGTCTGGTTCGATTGAAACACATGGGTGATCAGGAGATTTCCCTCAAACCCTAGTTCATGCTTAATCCCACAAATTGAAGGTCAAAATCAATTCCAAATCAAAATCCGAGCACGAAATAGTGATCTCCACTGAAAACGGAGTCACAAGGTATGTGAATTCTATGGGAATTCACTATTTGAATTTCTGAGTAAACTTAGAGAATTCGAAATTTATGGTTGCATGTTTGTTATATGGATGGAATAGGAACAATATAGTGTCTAGGAGTAAACCCTAGACAAGTATATGTTGAAATCATGCTTAATTCTAGTAAATTCCATGAACACCATTGAAGGTGATTAGTGGGTTTTTGGGGAACATGTTAAACACTAGGATTTTGATAGTTATTCTAGTGTAATTTGAGTTCCATGAAGTAAATTCAGATTTTATGATGCTAAATTCGTGTATGTGATGTTTTTAGGGGTTTTGATTGCTAAAAAACAGTGCTATAATGTCATAAACATGTTTTGATTGAAAGCTGAATTCACATATCTTCTGATCAGAATTTACAGCCGAATTGTATTGGCTGTAACATGGACAAAACGTGACAAAAACATAAGTTTCTTGAGTCTAAAATGTAATTCCAGGAAATATCTTTAAAACCCCACTGGAATTGCATTTTTTTGACGAAAATTGAAAGTTTTAGGAAATTTTCGGTATCGAAGGTTCAGGTTGCTTTTTCTGGCAGAATTTGCAGCCCATTACTAATGTCATAACTTAATTTAAGAATTGATTTATGATCTCAAACTTTTACTGTAGTTAGCTTCATGTAATTCCAAAAACCTCCAATTGGAATTTCATCAATCGGATAAACGAGGAATTTTAAATGAATTTTTTGTAAGCTGCAGTCAGAAGTGACGAATCTGATTGCACCTTAGTAAATGAATTTTTACAAAGTTTTGGTAAAGAGTTAGATCTTGAAATTTTAACACAAGGCCTAAACCTTCGAGAGGTACATCATATGAAAAAATTATAATTTTTGAAGACTTGTAAACAGGTTAAACAGGTCACCAAAACAGCCTATTTTCAGTGATATGAACTTGCCTAATTGATGTTAATCTTGGCTAAATGACAAGTTATAAACTAGTTGCTGAATATATGGCATGCTTTGATTGATAAGAGTTTTAAATATCAAGTTGATTTAGACTTAATGTTGTAAACCATGTGATTGAAAGTAGTTAACTTTGATAAGCTAAGTTAACTAATCATGAAGTCGAATAGTAGCTTCGACATAGAAAATAAGTAAGGTGGAATAGTCGTGATTGTTAATGACTAATTTAACCGCCTTGTAAATGATTGACAATAGTTTGACGCTTAACGAGCTAGGTGGAGGCTTGGGAAAGAAGTGGTCAAATGAATCAAGTACGAGAAGAGAAGCGTAAACCGGATGAGAGGTAAGTGAAGCTTACACCCCCTTTGTAATTACAATACATTTATTTGTATGTATTAGTCATGAAACATTTTAGGTATTGGAATTATGATGTTCCGGCATGATGGAACGCAAGTTGGAATAAATGAAAATGGTAAGAAACCATTTATTAGGGTAATAAGGGTAAAACGGTGGACTAGTCGAGTGAAGACTAATCAATAAGGAATTTTGAACATCGCGCTTTGGGGTGAACCGTGATGGGTAAAATGGTTAATTGACAATCTGTAAATGAGTTAGCGGATAGATAAAGATTTAAAAAGGTAATCTTTTGGTGTAAGTCTTAACGGGTCGAATAATTAAAGGAATGTCCTTTAAGTAATTGGAAGTCATGGTGTAAACCTGAATAGCTTTAAGGGGCGAGATAGTACTAAAATACCATCATACTTAGATAAATGGTCATTTCGACTAAACGGGTCAAATGGTGTGTTAATACCATTTGGCAATAATAACTAATGACAGTTTGTTAAGTCTGTGATCGAAGGAAATATCATACGGTTGTAATGCTTTTAACTAGAAGATTTAAAAGCAAAAAGGTACTTAAACAAGTCAATGCTATGACCCGATCCAGGTATGTATAAGTATGATTATGGCAAAAGTGAAATCTTGGCCAAACAGGTTGACAAAAGCCCTTCATCATAAAAGAAGGGGCTGAAAATTATCAAAATGCCCATGAACGTTAAATTGGGCAAACGGTCCTGTTGAATCGTTATAAAATTGGTGTTATATTAAAGTTTAGCCTTCTTATGTGCAAAAGAGTATGTATGAATTCCTTTTTGGGCGAATACCTCAAAATGGTATTCGTCGTAAATTGATAAGCCGAAAGGGGTAAATTTGGAATATGCAACTTACATCTTTTAATCCACCGCATTATGCAAACACCTTAATGCGGTAAAACGGCGTGTGAAAGGAGAGGGCGCGATCTAAGCTTAATTGTTTAAAATTCTCTCAAACGGGTCAAAAATGTTATATTTGAGTTTCAAGTCGAGAGCTTGAAATCCAGGATCTTGTACCTTCAAATTTCGGATTATTACTCCATGAGATGGAGAATAAAATTACTAACGAGTAGGAAAAAGAATCGGTTAAAACGGATGTATAAATTGCAAGATATGCAAATTCGAAGTTGTCAAAAAGGAATTATAAGTGCTAGGCAAATATGCAGCACCCAGCAACAATCTTTCTGTCAAAAAGGTGGCGTCGCGCCATGCCACGGCATAACATCCTCATCGTCGCGTGACGCGACGGCGGTGGCGGGCAGCGAAGGCTAAGCCAACCTCCATCGCGAGGCGCGACAGCCTCAGTTGCTGGATTTTGTTTGTTATTTTTAATATTTAAACAGTGGAATTTGTATAATTGTGTTTTAAAGAGGTCAAAACTAACTTTAATGTGGTTTTTGACCATAGGTGATTGCCAAGAGTGCCCGGATGAAGATCAAGCTCGAAGAGGAACCGAACACTTTCAATATATTCAAGCTTCCGCACGTTGTTACTTCGTCGCTTTTAATTGACGAACTTATTTATATTACAATGTACAGAAAACCTTTGTAAAAGTTTTAATAAACCCGCATTTTATATGAATGTGTAAATATAAATATACATTTAATTGTTGACCGTTGTGAGAAAATCAATAAATAATGATAAGGGTCTTACACTTTAGGAATATACGGCTGAGTTACTTCTTTCATTTAGCTCAGGTAAATACTTTTAACTTATTTTCCCTTATACAGGCTTGGGATACGGTATAATAATAATACCACTTGGTCGGGTATGAAATCATTTAATCGATAATAAATTGCATAACCCGTTTTAATCTGTGTTGTTTGATTACATAAACATTGGGGGTTAATACGACCGTGTCCTGGATATCCTTGGCTCATTTCATTTGTAAATGACCACGACCTATGCACGGGGTGTACGCATACACCTGACAGATGCAAAATGCTAAATAACCCACATGATGGGGATAACTCCTTTGTGGGTTCTATTTTGGTGAGTCGGTTAATCATGACCGGCTTCCAAACCGGCCCCATATGTATGACAAACATGTAAAACGGCATACAAGATTATCCTAAATAATTGTCCCAAGTATAAATGATTTGTGCTTTGTGCACTTAAATCAATTTTTATAAACTCTTTTCAAACGAGTCGGTTAATTGTATTTACTAGTGTAAACTGACGTATTTTCCAAAGACTAAGTGACAGGTGTTTTGGTAAAAAATCAGACAAGGATAATGCAACCAAATCTTATTTTGTGAGGTGTGATGCTTAAATGGATGAACAAATGTATGAACACTTTGTAAACGAAATGAGCAATAGACACAAGGATTTATACGAGGAAAAAGCCCTTGATCAATGTATGATCTCCGGCACAAAAAACCTCTAGTGATGGAAACTACCGATCACCAACTCTATTACACAAGTAAAGGTTACAAATCGGGATGATAACAAGCTTGTTACAAGGATCACTAGTGTGCAAAATGTGTGAAATCGCCAATAAGTTGGAGAGAGTTCTCCAGTAGTGTGTGCTGCTAACTTGTTCTATCTAATCAAGCTTGTTATCCCCTTATAAAAATGGAAATAATGTAGCTAACTAACAATCCGCAAATCATGCTAGCTTCCCACGACTTCTATAACGGTCATACAAGCCATGCACGTGCAGAATAATGGAGCATATTCCCCAAGAATCTCAGCAAGACCAAGTCTCATTCGAATACTCCTGCAAAACAAGTTCAAATATAGTGGAAACAACCGTTAGTGTAAGGATAATAATGAGGATCCTGGATCCTTAAACCTGCAACGTCTTCTGAGGATCCTGGCTGCACTTGAGTATCCGTGATCCATTTATTAGAAAATCCATCCCTAACAATTGCCCCCAAAATATGAGGAATTAATTGTAACTAGATGAGTCATATTTTCTATTCGATCCGGAACAACTTTGTTAGCGAAAAACTAGCCGTTATAATCGGACTAGCCGTTACGAATATGACGTCACCGATAAGACTACCTGCAGAATCTTCATTATATATAGGTTAGAGATAAGGATCAAATTGCATTTAAATTTGAGCGTTACTCTCCTTTAAATCACCATCCAGAGATTGAAAATGTATCTCTCTTCTTCCTTCTCTCTACATCTTCTTATTCTGATTTTCTGTTTCTTCAAAATCTCAAAGCCACGATGAAGCTACGATCCTCTCCTGCCAAGGATCCTAAATAGGGATGTCCGAGTTGAATCAACTGTACAACCTTGTAAGCCATGGATCACACCGTTTCTTGTTTAAGCATAAACCTGGTCAGCCTCACCCAATCCTCAAAACCACCAAAAACGACACCCACTGGAATAGACACTTCTTCTTTGTGAGGAGGGATTTAATCCCAGACGGGAAGGATCTCCCTAAAAAATGGATCACCCATGGTAGGATATGGGATCCTTAGACAAGGATCATAGCAGGACTCTTTTTCTGTTATGGATAACTGATCCTTCTTTCTGTTTTTGCAGCTATTTCACTCTCCCATATCCAAGAAACACCTGCAACAAAGAAAGGGTTGCTGCTTTCTGGAGCCTTGACCCTGCTATAAGGACATTTCAAGTTAAAGCAAAGGATTCACAGGAAGTATCCTCTGGTTCCTTCACCATGTCAAGTAAGTATTCAAATTTGTGTATGATTAAATGTTTAAATGAAAATAAAACAAGAATACTTATCTGTGTTTTGCATTTGTAGGCGCTGGAAAATCCTCAAAATCAGCCTCCAGGTTCAGCGTCAGTGACCTTGACGCATTTGCTTCTTCCAAGTCCATCAAGAAACAACTCACTGCCAGTCTCAGCGTCCCAATCCCTAAAAGCATGAGCACACGGGGCAAAGGTGCCAAGAAAAGAAAAGCTTCTGAACCCCTTGAAGGCCTCCTTCTGATCCAACACCAATTCGAGGAGCACGTTTCTGAGGTAAGGATCCCGGATCCTTAAGTCTTGTCTTCCCATACTAAGGATAACGGATCCTGACATATGCTTCTTTCTTGCAGAAATTTGCTGAGATCCAGATGCTCCTGGATTCATATGCTGAAGAGGCTGAGCAAAAGCACCAGGACTTCCAAAAAATGTTCCTGGCAAAGGACCAGAAAATCTCCTCTCTCGAAAATATGATCAACCTGGTGAAGAGGGAGCTAGTCCTGACCCAAGCTACAGCTCAGCAGGAGAAGGAGGAAGTGATGGATGGAGCCAAGCTCTCTGCCACAATGTCTATGCTCAAGATCAAGCTTCAAATGGCAAAGGAGGCTGAGGATCCTTCTTTCGACAGGTCTGCCTGGGACCAAGAAGCTTGGAAACGGAAGCTGGCGGAGCTGGATGATGAAGAGGAGGAGGCTGAGGAGGTTCTGGCAATTAAGGCTGGCAGCAGTGGGCTAAAGGATCAAGCAGAAGGAGCAGCTGGTGGTGATGATGCAGCGAAGGTGTAGGCTGCAACAATGGGCGATGATGGATATTTCTAGACGTGGCCGGAGCCCATTTTTTATGGTTTAAGTTTTTTGGTGTTGATGTTTTTAAACAATGGTTGGTCTGTACTTGAACAATAGTTTTAGGATCACTGATCCTTAGAACAATTGGGGCTAACAAAGGTGGATGGATCCTTCTGTTTGTGGAGGATGAAGCCTTTGGAGCCCCTCGCCTTTTATTTCCTGCACTTAGACTCTATTAATATGGACACCCTTTACCTACCCCAGTGGACGGGCCACGTTTTGCTGGTAGATGCTTGGGGTAGGTAATTTTGACAACCTTTGAAGGGTTTAACTTTTGAAAAATAAATAAAACCTTAATCTTTTGGCTATTTTGTGTTGTTAATTCTGTGTATATTTACCTTTCAACTGTTATGATACAATTTCTTTGAATTTACAAGTTAAGGACAAATGTATATTAGATTATGTCAAAAAGTTTAGGATATGATCAAGGATCAAATATCCTATAATCGAAAAGTTTTAAAGTGGTATAATTTTGGGATCATATATCCTGTTGTCAAAGAATAAGGGTAACTTAAATAAATCAAGAATAACATGAAGGTAAATAAGGATCATACCTGAGAATCCAAGTTAGGATCCTAAATCTTTAAAACTTACAATCAAGATAACCAAAAGACAAACCCTAGTAAAAGGTTAGGATCCAAGATCCTTAACTGTTTAGCATTGGAAACCTGAAATAGAACATAACTTGGGACTAAGCCATTATAAAAGAAGAGTTAGTAACTGGGGACAAGCCCAACAATCTGGGGACAAGCCCAATAAACTGGGGACAAGCCCAAAAAAAAACTAGGGACAAACCCAAAAAACTGGGGACAAGCCTAAAGGATCTTGTGTAAACTGGAGTATAGCCCTCACTGACGACTATCCAAACTTAGTGACATGAAAATGCCAAAACCTTAGGAATGGATGTACGGTACGGTACGTCTACCATTATACGTAGGATCCTGAATACAGCCAGTACAATGAAATTGTCAGCCCCTAAAGCGGGTACTGGTCCCATTGCCTTGAACTGCACCAGGATCATCGTGCGCGACTGGCGAAGATAGTGGATACGTTAAACTGGGGACAAGCCCAAAACTGGGGATAAACCCAAAAAACTGGGGACAAGCCCATAAAACTTAGGAGACCTCTGTGGATACTTGATCCTTTGTGAAGGATACATCAATCTTCTGCAAAACTCAGAACTTAGTGAAAAAAGGATAAAGGATCCAGGATCCTTCTCCTTGTAATAAGTTAAAGAACTAGACAAATTAGAATCAGATACCAGAATGAGGATCATCTATCCTCTGAGGATCCTTCATGGATATCGGATATAAAGACAGCCAAGGATCCTAAATCCTTCTTACATGAAATATCTCTTCAAATGGACAGCATTCCAAGCTCTTGGTAGCAAATCACCTTCCATTGTTAATAATCGATATGCCCCCTTTCCTGATTCAGCTACAATAAGATAGGGGCCTTCCCACTTTGGTGCTAACTTGTCATCAGCAGGATTTGTGGTATTCTGAAATGCTTTCCTCAACATCATATCACCAACTTGAAACTTTCTGATCCTGACATTCTTGTTATAAGCTCCAGCCATCCTTTATTGATAACTAGCCAATCTTATCCTTGCCAAATCCCTGAGTTCTTCTATGGTATCCAAGTCTTGAACCAAGTTTTCAGCATTTTCCTTTAGGATCATGGATGCTTATTCTAGCAGTAGGAATCACCATTTCTGTAGGGATCACTGATTCTGCTCCAAACACTAAGGAAAATGGAGTCTGGCCAGTAGCATTCTTGGAAGTTGTTTTATCAGCCC
>JARYGA010019670.1:0-46184 GCA_030545235.1 Helianthus tuberosus | reverse complement strand
AGAATGGGCATACTTATACTTGTATATTTTGCCAAGTATTGGTGGCGTATTCCGGTGTGTATTTGTACGTACGAGGATACATATTTTTGTTGTATTTATTAAGTATTCTTATACTAAATTTTTGTATTTAAAATTTCCGGAATATTATTTTTAACCAATAAAAATCACCAATTTATATTCTTAAAATATACTTATTTTAAGAAAACTTTTATAGAAATTATCTATAGCCTTTTCTTGGCAAAAATAATTATATTTTCATATAAACCTCAAAAATAATATATTTTCAAGATTATCTTAGAAAATATTTATAAATCCATTTTTCACCCAAAAATAATATATTCTAAATTCGTTTAAGAAAATATATATTTTCTTCAAAAATATTATATTGTCTAATTGTTCCAGAAAATATATTTATTTTTCTCCATTCAAAATAATATATTTTCTACTTGATAAAAATATGATATATTTTTGTAATACTTGTAAAAATCGTAATTTTCGTTTCTTTGGTTTCCAAAATTCCGTTTAACTCATTTGTCACAATATAAATCTATTTCCGGAATATATATAAGTGTAGTCCATAGTCCTTGTTCGGTTTGTCCAATATTCGGGTATAAATTATATATTTGTTTTCTTGGAATTTTGGTAATATTTGTATTATAATTTTTGGTATTTTGGTAAGTTATATTATTTTTAAGTCCTAAAATAATATAACTAATACACATAATATACAAGTAGCACACAACTTGTGACTTCTAAATATATTTTCCTAAATATATACTTAGTCACTTTTATTTATCAAAAATCAACCTCCAATATTTTTGTAATTTTTGTAACAAAAATTTTGGCAAATTTTATATGAAAAACCATGGTTTAAATTTACTTATAAACACTTGTTTAAAAATATTTTTCTAAGTGTTTTAAATTCTACAAAAATTTTGCCATAGTTTCCCCTTAAAAATGGAGGTTTCCATGCTTTAAAATCATATCATTTTCTTTTAAAATCATCATCAATCATCAACAAATCATTCAAGACTTACCATGAGCCAAATTCATGCAATTTACACTACATCATGAACTTGAAGTTTGGTAAAAACTTGTAGTAACTTAGTATGTTATTTAGTAGGTTTAGTTACCCTTAAAAATATGGTTACTTGTTTATAAATCACCTTCTAGTAAAATTTAGTCTTTTACAACTTGTAGGATGATTTTTCTAAAAATAATTCTTTTGTATTTTTCTTGTTACAAACATGTTTCTAGCTTTGATTTAACACTAAAAATATGATTAGTTTCTTTAGAAACCATGATCTTGTAATTCGTGAAAATAATTTTGGTTTCTTGAGAAAACTATTTTTGAAATCATTCATTTACAAACCTTATAACATGTTTCCATCATCATCTTACACAAAAACAACTTCATTCTTCAAGTTCATGTTCACATAAAGGATGATCATTTTAGATTTTCACAAGTTTCATCCTTTCACTTGCTAGATCATGTGTTTAATCACAATCTAGCAAGTTTCTTTTGATGATCAACACCATAATCACTAGAAATCAATCATCAAGTATCACACATACACTAAAACAACATAGATTCTTATGATTTTAAGCTTTATGTTAGAGTTCATCTTCTTGTTTCTTCATGATCTTTATGTTTAACAACTTACATAATCTTTTAACCATCAAAATAAGATGTAAAATCAAGTTATAAGAGTCTTACTACTAGCACAAGGCTAGGGAAGAAATCAAAGTTGAACAAGATGATGAACAAGGTGGATAAAAGCTCTAGAGAGTGGTCCTTCAAGCTCCAATGGCTCCTAGCTTCTTAATCTTGCCCCTTGCACCTTAGAATCACCTTGGAATGGTTGAACAAGAAGTGAAAGTGATGGTGGTGTGGTGGTGGTTCACGGCCGAGACAAAGGAAGAGACGGAGGGAAGAGTTGAAGTGTTTGAAGTGTGAAATGAGTAGAATGAAGGAACTTGTGGTTATATGTAATGTTCTTCCAACAACACAAAATCTAGTGGTCTTTATGTTTCATGAACCAACAACAAATGAAATAAATAATTACTAGAAAATCATGGGTGGGACCACCCTTGGTAACCGTAAGAATGAGGGTGGGGGGGGGGGGTTTACAATGAAATGGTAAGTTAGTTATTTAAGTTAGAATCTAAGCGTAAAGTTAGTGTTTTTATGTATTATGTAATTATAAGGTGTGTTATGATGTTCGGTGACCATAACTAGCTCGAAAATGATAAAACAATGCTTCTAGTGAAAATTTGGTGTTTCGGGTAGTGTCCGGTTGTTCGGTTGGTTACCGGTTCGTTATGGTGCTAAATTACGCAGTTTAGTGTGCTTTATGTTCCCTTTTATGACAGTTTTGATTCCCGACACTTAGGAAGGTATCCTGGACCATTAAACCATAATTCTGCATAATATTGTATAGTCAAAATGCTGATTTTGCTGAAAATTGCAGAATTCTGCAGTTTGTGTGAGTTTTAGGCACTTTCCGGCACTTAAACTATCTTTAGGAAGGCCGTTTTATGATCCTTACTTTCCTACACACTATACTAGTGTAACTCTTGATTTCGGGCTCATTCTATGTCTTAACATCATGTCTACATGAGTACTGAACTCCCGTTAGTACTTTTAGTTTGTCTGATAACTGTGCTAACTTTGTTTCGTGCATCATTTGAATTACAATGTGTTGCATGCAATAATGATAAATAATCATGCAGCATGGAATGCACTTGTATGTATATAACAGTAATCAGAAATCATTCACGTCATTAATTCAAATCAAACACAGTAATTAAAGTACAAATTACTGTTTAACATGCACGAAATTACATGGAAAATTGACGGTTGTCACACGTATTACACGAGGTCCCGGTGGATGTCACACTTCCCCCACAAGAGGTTGTGGACAATGAGCCCGTCTTTCTTCTCCCTCGGGAGATTGAGGAGTGGCTCAACGACGTTTGAGGAGCACCCTCCGGGTCAAAGTTCTAAGAGCCCTTACTCACCGGAAAATCATTTTCGGGTTTTTGTTGTTCTTGTCATGAAAACATCTAGGGTAGAGCTTCTTCATGGTTTAAATTTCTTGCATTCTAGGACCTACCTATCTATCTTAATTTTTAGTTTGTAATTTTTAATTTTTTGGATCTTTGTATTTTGCACTCTTAATGAAGGATGGTTTAAATTATTTTGTGGTGTTTGGATGTTTTGTAATGGTTTAACAAATAAGAAGAAGTGAAAATTGCCAAAGGGACGTTAAAACCACACCTCATGCACGAAAACAGAGCCTTCCGTCAACTTTTCCAGCATTACAAGATGTGCAGCACGGGCCGTGCTCAGCCCAACATGCCCCGTGCACAGGCTTTGCAGAAAATTGTCCCAGTTCAGGTAACTGACCACGGGCCGTGCTCACTGAACACACCCCGTGGCCAGCCTTCTGTTAAACTTTGATACTGGCGGTCTAACCACGGGGCCATGCCCGGACCACACGGGGCCATGGCCAGACGCCCAGTAACAGAAAAACTTGGTTTTCAACACTTTTTACACATTCAAATCAACCTAATAACTTATTTTTGGGACACATTAAGGACAATGTGTAATTTAAGTATGGGGGGATGCTAAAACCTTGAATCTTGCAAGTCCTAATAACAAGCCTTACACAAAACTCTATTGGAACCGCTAATCACCCCAAAAAAAATTTCAAAAATTTTCATTTCTTTTACTTATCTTGGTTTAATTCGGGAATAACAAGTTCTAAAAAGGGTTATATTTTTATAAATTTACAACCGATAGCGTCGTGGTAAAAAGAACCAAATAAGAAAATTATGAAAAGGCATGACAAATCTATTTAAAATTTGATTATATATACTTGATCACATTATAAACCCATTCCCACAACAAGTGAGTTTTGAGCCTTTATTGAGCATACATGCATATATCTTTAAACTAAATGCTCATTTTTTGTTTCTTGTGTGAATAGCCGCTTGGTTCTTACGACTCTAGAACTTGCCAAGACGATACATTCCCGGTCCTTACCAACTTGAACCCAAGTAAGGAAATGATAGAGGCATTAGGACTAACCCATTTTCCTTTCAAAACCATTATTTTTCATTTTTTTATCACCTACCCAAAATCCCCCTAGTTAACCCCTTTGAGCCTAAACCTTTTCGTTTCAAAACTCGAAAAATAAACACCTATTACCCACCAAAACCTTTTTCTTTTCAACCCCTTTTGTTTTAGTAAAAAGCTCGGTTATCTTGTGACATGAAAAAAAATGAAAGTCTTGCAATAAGCAAACAAGTTCCTCAAAGAATTCTTGTTTGAATATGCTTAGTTTGAATAAAAGTCACAAAAACAAAAAGTTCTACGACAATCGATGCTTTTTACGCTTTTCGCCATTTTTACTAACCACTAACCAAAAACCACCTACCCTTAGCCCAAGCCTAACCCTTCCCCAAGTCCTCTTGATATTTACAAAGGTTTATAGTTAAAAAGGAGGAGGTTTGATCGCTTGGCAAGCATATGGTAGAAGTAAGTTCCACGCCGGTCTCGAGTGTTTCCTAAAAATACACAAATCGGTCGAGTGTTGAGTGATCTCTCGTTAGGTATGTGAACTTGTATATAAATGGAATTTTAAAGAGGCATGTTATGCCCAAATAAATAATTTTTCTTATAAAATGTTCTAAATAAATCATGACGAATAGGATTGTAAATAAAATAAAAATAAAACTCAATAAAGATCTTGGATTCCCGACACTCAAGATAAGCCCAAAACTTCTTCTCTACCTCTTCCATTTGGGTGTGTAAGCCACATATTAAAGAGTTTTGTTTGAGGACAAGCAAAGATTCAAGTGTGGGGGTATTTGATGTGTGCAAAATGCAACATATAAATTACATCAAATGAGGCATAAAACTAACCATTTTTAGTACTAATGTTGGAAAAAGCGTGTTTCTTTCTTCCTTTTGAATTTACAGGACCAAACCAGCTTAAAAGAAAAAAAGGAGCAAATAAGCAGCCAAAACCAACATAAATACAAAAAGAAGGAATAAATGTGACATGCCCGACCCCTTGGCAGCATCCCCAAAGCAAAAACAAGGCAACAGAGTCTGACCACGGGGCCGCGCCCAGCTGGGCATGGGCGTGGTCAGGAGCCTGCACAACAAGACAAACCTGTAGAAGCTTCTACGCCCACCACGGGGGCGTGCCCAGCTCAGCACAGGGCGTGGTCAACGCTAAGATACGTAGAATCTTGATTGTACAACAAAGGGGGTGCTTGTTTTTTCTTCTAACATCTTCATGGAGTTGATGTCTGTAGGCGCGCAGACGTTACCCTTGAAGAGTGTTTTTTTTAACAGATCTGAAAATGGCTTCTTTCATCTTAAAAAAAAAGCTATGGAGCCCTTTCTTCAAACATCTTAACAAAACTCATATACCCTTAAAACAGATCAGAACTCAACAAATCTCCAAACCCCCACTTTAACTTCTTCCTCCACCACCGCCACCACAACTAGCAGCACCATGGCCACTACCACCGCCGCCGCGAGCAGTGGTCGGCCCTTCCTCCCTCCTACTGTCCTCTCTCTCTTCTATCTCGCTCTCCTCCTCGACAGCTTATTCTCTCTCGCTCGAAACAACCACCCGACGCCACCCCACAACGTCGCCGTCAGTGGGGTTCTGCCACGGCCGCCGTACGCCGCCACCGTCGGTGGTGGCCGGTCGCTTTCTCTCTCCTGCTGCTCTCTCTCTCTTTCCCCGATCTTTCTCACTCTCTCGTCGATCTCTGTCTCTCTCTACATATCTCAGATGGGTGTGTGTATAAGGTGGTATAAGACGGGTCGTGTGTGACTGGCTTGCCGGAAAAAGAAAACGGCTGGAAGCCGGCTTTTGGCTGGAAAATGGCTCCGGCGGTAGGTGTTTAGAGAGAATGCAGAGAGTTTGGCTGGAAGCCGGCTTTTGGCTGGAAAAAACGGCTCCCAGGCTCCTCTCTTCCGCCACCAAACGGCTGGTGTAGTTGCTCATGAATGTATGATGATTTAGTTTGTGTAGACGTTATCTTTTTAAAAAAACAAACAGTCTTATATTTTCAGCTTGCAGAGCTTCAGACTACATCTTTAGTTGCAGACATGAAAACAGATGAAATCTGCTTGCAGACAGTTTATGTCTGCAAAAATAAACATAACCAAAGAGTTGACCACGGGGCCGTGCCCAGGAGACACGGGGTCGTGTGGGGCCCTCTGCTGACAATTGCAATTAATGAAGGAAGAGAAGATGCTGGACATGGGCCATGTTGGCTGGACACGGGGCCGTGGCCAGAGCTCTGTTCTGGCTATAAATAGGGGTGCTTGGTTCACTTGAAAGACATCCCTTGGCAAACCACTACTCTCCCACTTTGCCACCACTCCACCACCACTACAACACCAACACCCACCACCATCATCCATCTTTAGAGTGTGTAGTAGTCTCAGGATCCATGATTGATTGTAAGGGTTCTTGCCAATCAAAGGCCGTGTTTGGTTAAGCCTCTTACATCACTTGGTGAAGACAAGTCTTTTATGTATTACTTTTGATTTTTAATCTTTCGACACTTTTTTTTTTGTTTGTATTAATGACTTTAATAACTGGTCGGGGGTATATAAAGTGCATTGACTACCTGGTCGGGGGTTAGGGGGATGGTTTGGTAAAGTTCTTGTCTCGTTCAATGTATAGATCCTGCGAGGACCTGGTTCAAGCTTACTAGGACCTCCTTCAATACCCAATGGTATTGGATGGTGGGGGTGCCAATAGCTTGAACCCCTCATATGTAAACTACTATTAATACTTTAAACTGGCTTATTGGGATTGTATCCTTGCTGACTCAAACCACTTAGCCGAGGGTAACGTCACTTTCAAAAGAGGGGCCTACCTCTTTTCGCATTAATAACTTATTTAATTGTCTTTCAATATTCCGACCCTTTGGGATTGTATCCCCGCTGACTCAAACCACTGGGTTGAGGGTAACGTCACATTCAAAAGAGGGGCCTACTACTATAACTAAGATAATCTCTTAAAAAGTTCGAAAATGCGAAAAAAATCATCAAAGGATACATTAAAGACGAGTTGGATCCAAGTGATTCTATCTTGTGTATCTATTTTATTTTTATTTATCTTTTCATTTTTAGTTTTATTTTCATGTTTCAAAACTTTTCTCAAAATTTTAGATCGATTAGACGTTGAGGATAAACCGGTACTAAAAGCTCTTGTGTCCTTGGACGAACTCGGTATCTTACCAACACTATACTATGCTCACGATGGGTGCACTTGCCCAAGTGTGTGTTTAGTGTTAGTACAATATCGTGTTTTATAAATTTAAAACTTGACTAATGCGTAAAATGGGCTCAAAATATTAATAAAATCATATCACACCTAACGCATACCAAGCTTTTGGCACCGTTGCCGGGGACACAAGGATTTTAAGAAAGTTTAAAATCAACAGCCTAATTATTTTTATTTATTTTTCTATTTTTTAGGATTTTTCTTAGTTTTTCAGTTTCTGTAGAACTCAGCACGGGACATGCTCAGCCAGACACGGGGCCGTGTCCATCATCGTTACTGGCAATCCTGTTTTAAGTTAGATAGTAGCTGACCATGGGGCCGTGTTCACTCGACACGCCACCGTGTCCACCCCCCAGTTGCTTAAAACAGAACCGTAAGATCCCGACGGTTGGTAAATTCTGACAAAAAAATATGAGTGATATTGATTATTTTTACTTTCGCCACTTTTATGGTGAGTGGTGTCAAATATGTGGTGGATTCCATCAAGATTTAGAATGTTTCTTTCTAAACTATGAACCCCACTATTTAGACCCATCGTTTTCCTGTAATCACCTTAAGATGGGGGAAAGTAAAAACGATCACTATCTTCCCCCGGAATGCCCTCAACCAGCTCTTTCAACCGACATAACCTCAGAAGAATTATGTTGACTCGAAGAAAGAATTCTCCTAAAATTAAAAGAAATAGAGCTTGAGACGCGAGGTATTCATCACAAGACAACAATCAAGGAGAATTTTTGGGGTCACATTCGGATTCTACCAATATCGACGACACCAATAGTACCTCAACCTCTTGTGAAAACATGAGCGATAGTCGTCCCTGTATCAATTGTGCCATGAAGGACTCTCCATCGGCCCCCACCGATGCGCTCATAGACCTGAGCGATTCGACATATACCTTCTTTAACAAGAGCCTGGATAAGGGGAATAAAGGTTGGTTTCTCCCACCGATATGTAGTTTAGTTTTTACCCTTTCCGATAACCTCTTGCGTTCTTGTTTAAATCGAGAGCAATTAAGGTACCTTAGGCACTTCGGTGTTGTTCCCTCCAGTAAGGAACCACCCGATCCAAATAAAAACCTTAAAATAAGACGCCGCTTCATAAATACTCTAGCCATGGGGCCGTGCTCAGGTCAACACAACCCGTGCCCACCTCAATTCTGACCACGGGGTCGTGTCCAGGCCAACACGCCCCGTGCTCATAATACGGGCAAAATATGTCAAAACCTTGTCTGACCACGGGGCCGTGGTCAGTGTGCTGTCTTTTTCTATAAAGTCAGCTTTGTTCCTGCACATTTGGATCCATTCCAAAGACAAAGATTTGCTGGGATCTTCACACATACCTTAAAAGGTATATTCCAAAGAAGGTTTCTCACCAACCCTCTTGTCTTTGCCACTTTTGTCACTTATAAGCAGAAGCAAGCTCCAAAGCAGTTCTGAAGTGAATTGAGAAATGGTGTGCATAAAATGTTCAAGCTTAAGGCTATTTATAGTTGATCTAATGCTCTAAGGTTGAGACAAGTGTCCCACGGAGTGATTAGAATACGATTAATGTCATATTAGGTGTCATGATGTGGTGAAGTGTGGCAAGTTATTTGAAAGGTGGCACAAGGATGAACAAGGTTGCTGTCCAGCCATGTTTTTGATGTCAGCACACCCCTTACGGACCGTAAGGGTTATGCCTTACGGTCAGTAAGGGACCTTAGGCGCGCATTGTATTTAAAACACTCTTGTGCATCGCAAGGGTATAATGTTACGGTCCATAAGGACCTTCAGCAGATCAAATTTTTTCCTTTAAGGCAGATTTAGCCCCTCAATTTATATTTTTAGCCCCTTATTAATATTTTTTTATGATTTTTAACCACTCCTTTCAACATTATGAATTATGTGGAAGGTTTCTAGAAATGTGTCATGCTAGGATTTGATCTAAAATTTTCAGGGTGTTACATCCTCACCTCCTTAAAAGAATCTCGTCCTCGAGATTTTATTCAAATGACTGGGGTACTTTTTTGTCTCATTTTATATAACTTCCCAAGTGTTCTCATTGACAACTCTGAGAATTCCATTCGACCTTCACATTAGGGATTGGAGTCTTTTAACATGTCTGTCCTTTAGTGACAACAACTTTCAGATACAATGTATTTGCTTGTCGATTGTACATTATTATGCAATATCACTAAGGATTTGTCGACCAATCATTTCTCTAAGTTCAATATATGATATATTATACTTATACATTGCTAAGCTTCTCAGGACTTAAGCTTATAAACATCGGTATCAACACATTCGACCATCTCGAATGATTTGATGTATTAAGGGCTTAATTTGCCACCTTTTCAAATCTTATTACACCTTCCCAAGGTGATAACCTTTTTGTATATCTCTTCCACCAATTTATAATTTAAGAGGTTTCTTTCTCTTATTAGCATAACTCTTTTGTCTGTCACGAGCTGCTTTGAGTCTATCACGGATTTGGATAATCTTATCCGTAGTTTCAATGACTATTTCAGGTCCAGCTAGTTGGCTTTCTCCAACTTCTGCCCAACAAACGTGCATCTTATACTTTCTTTTGTATAAAGCCTCAAATTGAGCGGCTTTTATACTAGTGGTAATTATTGTTGTTGGAAAATTCAATTAGTGGTAGATGACCATTCCAACTACCACTTAGATCAATCGCATATGCTCTCATTATTTCTTTTGAAGTTTGGATTGTACGTTCACTTTGACCATCTGTCTGTGGATGGTAGGCCGTACTAAAATTTAGGCAAGTGCCTATTTCTTGCTAAAAGCTTCTTCCAAAATGGAGTGTATATCGGCTATCTATGTTTGATATTATTCGCAATGGTAATTCTAGGTAGAAGTATAATTTTGTCAACATATGACTTAACCAACTTTTCTAGACTAAATGTCTATTTAATTGGCGAGGAATGTGCCAACTTAGTTAATGTATTAGCCATAATTCAAATCATATCATTGACACGATTTATTTTAAGTGGCTTAGTGATAAAATCATGGTTACCAATTCCCATTTTCATTTGAGTAATTCTTTTTGTTGTAATGAACTCGACGGTTTCTGATGTTTATCCTTAATTGGCGAATACGCTAGACCTTTAGTTATTCGAATGGCAAATGGATTTATTCATACCAATCCATCGATATTCCTTTACTCGAATTCTAGTACGTCTTATCCCTACTAGGGTGTGTATAATACTTAGAACTATGAAGCTTCCTCGAGAATCAGATTTTGGAGTTCTCCGAAGATAGTAACTTAATTTCTATTATTTAAATCTTTAAAGTTTTCATCTGATCCAGGTGTCAACTGATCCACAGTTCCACTTAGACTCTCCACTTAGAGCATTTGTTTACAAAAGTGCTTACTTTTGAGTACTTAATATTTGTCCATTCAAGTTGTTTCATAGCTCAATTCTTTTAACATGTACCTTATTTGGTTTAACTCTTTCTTCTTGGCTAAAAGCATTATCTATGACGTTAGCCTTGCCGCAATGGTAACGAATTTCGCATTCGTGATTACCCAATGTTTCCATCTATCGGTATTGATGTATATTCAATTCCTTTTGATTGAATATATGTTGTAGGCTTTTATGATTAGTGTATATAATACACTTTGCATCATACAGATAGTGTTGCCCAAACTCTAACTCTAGGGCAATTACAATTGTGCTTAATTCTAATTCATGGGTTGTATTTCTTCTTCTGAATCTTTAGTTGTCGCAATTATTGGGCGATCACCTTGCATTTTATTATCAATTCACTGTTTAAAACTGTGTGTGAAGGATCATAGTATACAACAAGTATTCTACCCCTTTGAGTAAGAAAGGGACATGGGTATTGCTTTATATTTGCCTTAGAATCTTAAAGGATTCTCTCTGATTAGGCCCCGTTCCACTTTAACATTTTTATGGTTGGGGTAGTTAAGGGAATGATTCTCAATAAATATTTGACAATGGCCTGTTAATATTAGAAAATTGCATTTTTCTGTAAGCGACTTGGGTGCTTTCCCAATTAGTGATAACTTCAATCTTTAGAGGGATTAGCTTGGATACGAAGCTTACTTATTACATGAATTAAGGGTTAAACCTCTTTAAGCTAGAATTCGTACTTAGAAAAACTTTGTATAAGACTTTCCTTGTTTTATAATTCCTAGGATACTCCTAAGGTGTTATATAATTTCTTCCTCTCCGTTGAGGCTAAGCGGTAGAGAGTCTTAGTTATAGTTGTGACCCAGGCAGTGTGTCGATATGAAAATTGGCCAATCTATTTAAGGGTAGACTTGTTAAGTCTTCTGGTCATGTCTAGAGATTTGGATATGATGGGGATGCATTCTACTCTTGACTTGGGATAGTCTATGGCTACTTGTGCTATGTAGATGCCATATCTTTTCTGTAGACTCCTGGATGCCTTATGCATAAAAGCTTTCTATGAAAATCCTTAATGATGATCTTCACAAATGGTGAGTACGTCATCGAACGCGGATTTTGATTGATTCTTATTGGATATTAAACATCCTTCTAGATCTTTAAAGGTTATTTCCATATTCCATCAGTAATTTCATTCTCATAGGTATGATCTAAGGTTCTTATGAGCACATCTATAAATTTATAGAACTTATGATCTATAGATCTTTTATCAGTTCTAGAGTCAGACAAGACTCTTCTAGAAACATCACTAACAGAAAGCGTATCCGTTATAATGTTTGCGTCGTTTACTGCTTCCTTTAGTGGTTGTCTGAAAAATTTCGGCGTTGCCTCTCTTGGCGTTTCTGGCTAGGCACTTTCGTCCGTGATATGATCAGGATAATCGATCTTGATATAGTCCTTATCTCCATATTAAAAGCAGATTGCTTTCTACATTATATCATATTTGTGGGTCTTGTGGTTAGCTCTTAAGCATAACACAACCCTTTTATTTCTTATAAAAGCATTTTCCCAAAATGCTCTTTTTCCACAAACCTTACACATTGTTTTGACTGATTTTTTCTAAAATCAGCTCTTCCACTTAGGCTCTAACTCAGCCCTAGCCTTTCTTATCCGAATCTTATTCTTGGTTAGGGAAAAGGCAAGGCGTATTTCTGATCGGGAAGTCTCGAGATTGGATGATTCCGTCATCTCTAAATTTCGGGTGTTAATCCTTTATTCTTTTCAAATATTCTTAGACTTAAGGGTAATCAAGTATAGATCTAACTTAGACATTATAGTTGGAGGTATACTCCTTTCGATCTAAGTTTGCATGGTCAGTTTCAAATATTCTCAATCTTTTGAGGTGAGTAATAAGTTTTCTTATCCATTCGATAAACTTTTTCTAATCTACGTTATATATAGGGAAACTTTTCCCAGTAGACTAAATCATGGTCTTCTACCATGTTAAAGCGTCCTTTTAAATGGACTGTGATGCATATTTGATCACTTTATTCTCAGCACATCTGCTGATATCTTTAATAATTTCCAAATTCATTAAGCCACTTTATGTCATTAATGACTCCTTATTCTCCCGTGAAGTCTAGGGGTTTATTTGAGACAAAATGTTTATACGTACACCCCCTTCCTTAGAATTTTGGTGTTTCTTCCAAGTGACACGATCTTATTTACTAGTCTTACTCCTACTTAAGGATTTGTAAGAACTTAATGAAATATATAAGCTAATTTTCTTTAAGGGCTTTGATTTATAATTGGCTACGCAATTTGTCATAGTTCTAGAGACTTTTTATTTTGGCTTTTCTTGCACTTTTAAGTCATTAAGACTATTTTAAATATTTTAGTGTGAGGGAGATTTTCCCATTATCATCACCTTTTAAACCACTACCATTGGTGGGAGTATGTGCTTTAGCCAGACTCAATTTTAATACCTCAATCTGCAAGTCTCACTCGTGTAAGAACTAGTGGACTGGTAAAGTTGAGAGGGGAAAATATTTGCTTGATTGCTCGCGGGCTTTTAATGTTTGACCATATTTTTCGTAGCCCTATAGACTTTATGTTGGCCTTTTTAACATTTTATATTTGGTGTAAGGTAAAAATTTTCACTATCAAACACCTCCTTAACCACCATCATTGGTGTGAGACTATGTTTATATATATATTTTGGTGTGAGGGAAAAAATTTCCACTACCAACACCCAGCTCAACCACTATGATTGGTGGGGGAAAGTGCTTTGGCCTTCGTCTATTTGTGAGCAATCAGAAGATATGTTTGATATGATAGGAGTAATAAAATATGACCTTCACAAAAATGTGATTGAAGGAATAAAAAACGAAAGGCTCCATAAAATCAATGATTATTTATGTGGCACTATTATAGCCAAAATAAAATTTAAGATGCTTACTATTAGTTGATATCAATACAATATGATTGTTTTGAGATCTTAGAGGTTTCATTCATTAATCTTTCATACTGGCCAGACATGAAAGCAATCTATGGTACACACTAAGATTCAAACAATTACCATATGGTTTTTTTATCATAAAAAGTTTAGCATAAATATCGTAAAAATAATTAGAATCAATAATAATCAATGTTAGGGTCCGAATGATCAGGTGGAGGTTTACTGACTATCGATAAGTAAAGAATGGGGTAAATGGATGTTTGAATGAAAGCTTCCAGGTAATGGGTTATAAATTAGTAATAGAATATTACTAGCATAATTTGCCGAATTTATATAACATAATTCACTATGCTTAAGTGGGTTTGGATAATTAGACATCGAGTTTCCAAAGCTCGTGATTATAGGGCTCTTAGCGGGAGTCGAGCTAGATGGCTCCTTCCTCTGCCTTATTCCTCAGGATGGGAGAGTGTTATATTTAAGGAACAGATCTTACGCTTAAACACACCGGCACCTTTGTAGTGGTGCGGCCTTTTGTTGTAATTGCTGCTCAATCAGATGGTGTGGTATCACCGAAACATCCATCTTATGTGGGAGACTTCGGGTTGATGGTCTGGGTTTTTGGAAAAGGGAACTGGTTAGAATGTTGGTTTTACTTACTTGGGTATAGGTTTATGTTTAAGGAAAAACAACAAAGGAGGTTGTATTTGGAGTTGAAGTCATCGTTAAAACATTGTAGTTCGCCATATGTAGCTCCGAGCTGCTCAAGTGTAAGGGTTATTGTGGTCCGCGCCAAACATAGGTCCCTTGCCTTGTCCACGGCTTCTCAGCAGCATATTAGTAAAATGCGTGTGACTTGATTGGTTCTCATTGCATTCAATTATAATAAACAAGTATATGATCAAAATGATGTTCATCCATTCATAAAATTCAAAACATTACAAACGCCAGTCATTTAAGTTTCAAACAACACAACCTTTGTGTAAGTGCAGTTCCTGCTGGGTAACTGTCGCTTATCAGTTCTGTATCAATCAAAGCAGAAGTCCAAGTTAAAGTCAACGATAATGAAGAATTCAAGACCACATGAAGACCAAGGGGAGTTTGTTAGTGCACTTTGGGTGACAAGTGCATGCTTTCCAATTGTTAGGGTCTTTATTGTACAAGTCTTGAAAGATAGTCCCAACTTTATCCTAGGGACACTTTGTCCAAGTTTTGTGGCTAGGAAAATTGTATGAGGTTTATGTTAGGGACAAGAGTCAGGGTTTTGTGTAGATTTGTTTGTCCGAGTTTTTGTCCCTATTCTATATATATGTGTTGTATAGGACTAGGGCACCCATCCATAAATCGATAGATGAGGGATCGATCAAAAAGCTTGGTGCACCGCTCTCACTTCTTGTTCCTCCTGGTGTGCACATTCTAGAGAGAGAGACTATGTGTTAGTGAGAGAAAGCTAGGGTTTAGATCTTTGTGATCTAAACCAGCTTGTAGATGATGTTTACTCCTTTGGTATGTAATCTGTGATGACTGATTCAATATAAAGGGTTCATCGTCTACATATTTCTATCTTGTTCTTCATATTTTGTTCCTCATGTCTTGAATCAAGTGCAATGTTTGATGTTCGTCATCGATCCGGTGCTTTTACAGTGGTATCAGAGCATGGTTACCGATTCAGAATGGTCTAACCGCCTTCTGAATCACCATTGCTCTTGATTTGATGTTTGTTTCCGCCAAACATCTTGAAGACTTGAAGATTCTAGAGAAAACTTGAAGAAAATGAAGCTGTTCGTCGGCTGTGTTGGTTTGGAGATCTAGGGTTTTGATCCAAAAAGGTTTGTCTGAGTTTAAAACTCTGTGTTTGTGTTTCCGGGGATTTGGTGAACTAGTGTGAAGTCACACTAGGGAGAAAGTCCGGAGACTTGTTTCTGAGCTTTGTCCGAGTTTTAGAATCTTCAAAAGGTCAGAGTTTTAGAAACTTCATATGGTCAGAGTTTTGGAAACTCCGAGTTTTGAGATATCCGAATGTCTTATTCCAAGTTTTTGGTTTCTTGGCCCAAGTTTCTTGTTCTTTATATTCCGGGTTTCAACCTAAACTCTAAACCGCTGTAGCTCCGAGTTTTAAAAGGTCTGTCCGAGTTTTGAAGGTCCAAGTTTCAGAAGATGTCCGAGTTTTGAGTTTGTTGTCCGAGGTCATTGGATAAGATTCCGAGGTTCAACTTTCAGTTTGGTCCGAGTTTTAAGTTTCTCCATAAAAGCTCTGGTCCGAGTTTAAATGTTGGTCCGAATTTTGGTTTGGTCCGAGTTTTAATAGAAACTCTGGTCCGAGTTTAAATATTGGTCCGAGTTTTAGGTGAACCAGTGCCATGGTCCGAGTTTTTGGTGAAGCAGTGCCATGGTCCGAGTTTTTTTTTCTAGTATGAGTTTTTGGATATCTCAGTTTTAGTTGAGATCTTGGATATCCAGAGCTATGTTTAATGTCTTGTTCATATATAGTCCGAATTTTTTTTATCTTGTTCATATAGAGTCTGAGTTTTGATATTTGTTATTTGCTCCAAGTATTACAAGTCTTAAACTCCGAGTCTTTGAATCTATCTTTGTTTATTACGATTAACTGTGTGTTAGATCCGCGTATTAAACATAGATATGTTCCAGATTTCTATGTCTGAGTTTTAAAACTTTGTGAGTCTGAGTTTTAAAATCTCTTTGTAGTATTAACGTTCCGAGTTTTGTTCTTGACTGCTAGTCGGAGTTTGTTCTGTTCAAGCTTCTTTAGTCCGAGGTTAGTCTTTCGGTTAGCTGTCCCCGGTTTTCTTCAGAGTTTCCTTTATTTCCTTGCTTGTTTCGAATTCCTTTGTATTTTAAGTACTGCTCAATGATCTGATCCGAGGTTTCAAGAGCTTTCGGGTTTTACGGGTTCCGAATTTGCTAAAGATTCCGGGTTACCTGGGGTACCGGATTTTGAGCTAAATTTAGAAGATTGTGTTGTTCGGAAGTTTCGAGTTGTGCATGTTCCGAGTTTTTCTAGTTATTCCGGGTTACCTGGGGTACCGGATAACTAACTAAGAGTCAGAACTATGTGTAGTTTGGAAACTTGAAGTCGGTTTCGGATTATCGAAAAGTTTTATGGTACTTATGTTATCCGGATCAAGTGAGGAGGTGAAGAGAACAAGACCTGCTTGGATTTTGTAATGTTTACAAAGAAATAGGGGGAGTAAAAATTTTTGAAGTTCATGTTTTCTTTGTAAATCAAAAGGCTCGTGGTGCTACATCGAAACAAGTTCATGTCTACTATCTTTGAGATTAACTTAGTGTTAATCTTACCGGTGGCAAAGTGCTTATAACATGAAGCAAGTGTATGATTGAGTTCTGTCAAGTTTGTTCGAGGTTTATTCAAGTGTTGACGTGATGAAGCAAATTGCTCTTTTGGCAACTAGTTGAAGGTCAAGCCGTTATCGTATGCCGGTTAGAGTAGAGAAGATTAGTCTTCTTGGTCCCTCTTCCAAGTTGGTGACTGATCGGGTTCTCGAAATAGGGGTTCTTACATTGAGGGGGAGATTGGAGACGAAAGTCATCGGGTAATTGGTGGATTCGTGAAGATACGAGATTGGATCTTGAAGATTCGAGATGAAATGATTTCAGACACTCGGTTGAAGACTCTGGTCAAGATGGTGGATGTATTTTACAAAGTTCAGTTTGTTATTAACTTATCGAACTGAGCTTCATGTTTTTGGGATCTTGAAGTGTTTGATGTTAGGCATTGGAAATCCGACGTTTCATTCTTCTACCGGTTAAGTTTGAAGATTAATGTATCGAGCGATATTCTCACATATTGTTGTAAGTCGGTTCGCGTTAACTTGATTCGGGAGTAGTTTGAGGGGGAGGATCTACAGTGTTTGATGTTGGATTCTTCATGTTTCTCAAAGCGGCCTTAAGTGATCGTCAGCAAGTCTTTTATTAGAAGGGTTGAAGATCGCTGTGCTCTGCCAGAAAGATCAAGTCTCAGCCAAAGTTAAAAGCAGGCATGATATCATCAGTCAAGGGGGAGTCTGTAAGTGCAGTATCCGGTGACTGAAGATTATCGATGCCACACAGAACTGATGCAACAGTTAAGGGGGAGACTGTAAGTGCAGTTCCTGCTGGGTAACTGTCGCTTATCAGTTCTGTATCAATCAAAGCAGAAGTCCAAGTTAAAGTCAACGATAATGAAGAATTCAAGACCACATGAAGACCAAGGGGAGTTTGTTAGTGCACTTTGGGTGACAAGTGCATGCTTTCCAATTGTTAGGGTCTTTATTGTACAAGTCTTGAAAGATAGTCCCAACTTTATCCTAGGGACACTTTGTCCAAGTTTTGTGGCTAGGAAAATTGTCTGAGGTTTATGTTAGGGACAAGAGTCAGGGTTTTGTGTAGATTTGTTTGTCCGAGTTTTTGTCCCTATTCTATATATATGTGTTGTATAGGACTAGGGCACCCATCCATAAATCGATAGATGAGGGATCGATCAAAAAGCTTGGTGCACCGCTCTCACTTCTTGTTCCTCCTGGTGTGCACATTCTAGAGAGAGAGACTATGTGTTAGTGAGAGAAAGCTAGGGTTTAGATCTTTGTGATCTAAACCAGCTTGTAGATGATGTTTACTCCTTTGGTATGTAATCTGTGATGACTGATTCAATATGAAGGGTTCATCGTCTACATATTTCTATCTTGTTCTTCATATTTTGTTCCTCATGTCTTGAATCAAGTGCAATGTTTGATGTTCGTCATCGATCCGGTGCTTTTACACTTTGATTAAGTTACAAACCAACAAAAGTAGATGACATCTAAACTTGAAATTTACTTCCAGTAACAACACCAGCGCCCAAGATCCAACTTGTTTCCTGAAATACATGTAATTTTAAAAACATCAACAAAAGTTGAGCGAGTTCATGTGTTTTGTGTGAGTACTGATAAACTTGTAAACATTTGAGTGACTCCTTTGAAAGCAGGTATGAAAAGTGTCTATGAACAGATCAATTAATGTTTTGCAAGGACATTAATGTATGTGAAGACATAGGGAGTACTCATTATGAGTAGATTTTTGTCTTTGTCGAATCCCCTCGACTGTGTCGAATTCCCATCGACTGTGTCAAATTCACCTTGACTGTGTCAAATTCCCTTGACAGTATCAAATCACCTTGATACAACTACCAACACACGTGCCGTGTTTTATTAGACGTTTAGGTCGTGTAAAGACTCTTTGTATTAGTTGTTCATTAAGACTTGTTTTGGAAATCTTGGTATATTTTGAGTTACATCATTGATGTATATTATAATATTCCAAAGTATATAATTATTAGTTAAAATATTAATATTTTAACTTAAATTATATTCATCCATTTATTTGGAATACTGTCAAAATAATATATATTTTGCCTTAGTTAATTTTGCAATTCTTTTCGTTAATATTTCCCAAGTATGGGTATAGTTATCCTTGTGTATTTTGCCAAATATTTGTGGTGTATTCCGGTGTGTATTCGTACGTACGAGGATACGTGTTTTCTTGTATTTATTAAGTATTCTTATACTTAATTTTTGTATTTACATTTTCTGGAATATTATTTTTAATCAATAAAAATCACCAATTTGTATTCTTAAAATATATACATTTTAAGAAAACTTTTATAGAAAATTATTTATAATTCTTGCTTGGCAAAAATAATTATATCTTCATATAAACCTCAAAATAATATATTTTCAAGATTAACTTAGAAAATATTTATAAATCCATTTTCCACCCCAAAAATAATATGTTCTAAATCTATTTAAGAAAATATATATTGTCTCCAAAAAATATTATATTTTCTAATTTGTTCAAGAAAACATATATATTTTCTTCACCCAAAATAATATATTTTCTTCTTAACAAAATATGATATATTTTTGTAATAATTATAAAAATCATATTTTTCGTTTCCTAGGTTTCCAAAATACGGTTTTACTCACTTGTCAAAGTCTATATATGAATTTAATTCCTTGAGATTTTGGTAATATTTTGTGTTATATTTCTTGGTATTTTGGTGAGTTATATTATTTCAAGTCCTAAAATAATATAACTAATACACATAATATACAAGTAATCACACAAATTGTGACATCTAAATATATATCTTCCCAAATATAAACTTAGTCACTTTTATTTATCAAAAACCAACCTCCAATATTTGTAATTTTTGTAAGAAAAATCATGGCAAATTTTATATGAAAATCCACGATTAAAATATACTTCTAAATACTTGTTTAAAAATATTTTTTAAGTGTTTAAATTCTACAAAAAAATTGCCATAGTTTCCCCTTAAAAATGGAGGTGTCGATGCTTTAAAAGCATATCATTTTCTTTAACCATCATCAATCATCAACAACATAAACAAGACTTACCATAAGCAAATATCATGTAAATTACACTACATCATGAACTTGAAATTTTGTAAAAACTTGTAGTAACTTATCATGTTATTTAGTAGGTTTAGTTACCCTTTAAAACATGGTTATTTGTTTGTAAATCACATTCTTGAAAGATTTAGTCATTTACAACTTGTAAGATGATTTTTCTAAAAATAATTCTCTTGTATTTTTCTTTTTACAATCATGTTTCTAGTCTTGATTTAACACCAAAAATATGATTAGTTTCCTTAGAAATCATGTCTTTGTAAATCTTGTAAATAAACTTGGTTTCTTGAGAAAATTATTTTTGAAATCATCAATTTACAAGACTTTTAACTTGTATCAATCATCATCATACTCTAAAATAACTTCATTTTCAAGTTCATGATTCATATAAAGGATGATCATTATGATTTCTTCAAGATCCATCCTTATACTTGCTAGATCATGTGTTTAATCATCATCTAGCAAGGTTATTATGATGATCATCATCATAAACATAAGAAATCCACAAACAAGTTTCATATATACACTTAATCAACTTAGATTTCATGTTATTTAGCTTTATGTTAGTGATCTTCTTCATATTTCTTTGTGATTTTTGAGCTTAACCACTTACATAACACTTTAACCATTACGATTAGAAGTAAAAACAAGATCAAGAAGCTTACAACTAGCTCTAATGGCTAGGGAAGTGGCACAAGAATGATGGAGATGCTTATGGAAGAAAATGAGTGGTTAAAGGCTCCACAAAGAGGTCCTTCAAGTTTCTTCACTTCAAGCTCCCTTAGACATGCTCCTTACACGTCTAAATCACCTTGGATTGGTTGTATGAAGCTTGAAAATGGTGGATGTGGGTGTGTGTGTTTGAGCCGTGGACATGGAAGAAGAAAAGAAGGAGTTTGCAAGTTAGAAGTGGTGAAGGTGAACCTTGTGTTGCTACTTGTGGTCATTTAACGAAAACCTCCAACATTTCCTTAACCTTTGGTCTTAATGTCTCTAAAGTATTATACATATCTAATAAACAAATCAATAAAAATCATGGTATGGGTCCACCATGTTGGCCGTGAACTAGATGGGGGGGGGGGGTACTAGTTGGTTTGAAATGGTAGTTAGGAATTCTTGTTAGGTTATAATGGAATTAGTTAGTGTTATATAGGTTTAGTGTTTGTAGGATGTATTATGATGTTCTGTGACCATAACTAGCTTCGTAACACTAGAACAGTGCTTCTAGTGTTAATTTGGTGTTTCGGGTAGTGTCCGGTTGTTCGGTTGGTTACCGGTTTGTTAAGGTGCTAAATTGCGCAGTTTAGTGTGCTTTATGTTCCTTTTTATGACAGTTTTGATTCCCGACACTTAGGAAAGTATTCTGGACCATTAAACCATAATTCTGCATTATATTTAGTTGTTAAAATGCTGAAAATTGCTGAATTTGGTTATTTTCTTCAGAATTCTGCAGTTTTAGTGTGTTTCTGTCACTTTCCGGCACCTAAATTATCACCAGGAAGGCAGTTTTGTAATCCTTACTTTCCTACACACTATTCTAGTGTAACACTTGGTTTCGGGCTCATTCTGTGTCTTAACATCACGTCTGTCTAAGTACTGAACTCCCGTCAGTACATCTAGTTTGTCTGACAACTATGCTAACTTTGTTCTGTGCATTAAGTGAACCACACTGTGTTGCATGTAATAAAGATATAAATCTTGCAACATGAAATGCCTCTGTATGTATATGACAGTAATCAGAAATTCATTCGTCTTGTTAATTAAATCATGCACAGTCATTAAAGCACAGTTTACTGTTTATTATTGTATAGAATACATGGAAAAGTGCCAGTTGTCACATTCTCCCCCTGTTAAAAGAATTTCGTCCCGAAATTCCAGCGGTGTTATTGGTTTTAGGGGAGTTATGAAACAGATATGAATGCTTAGACTTGATTTGGCCTTCATGTTCGCAAGTAAATTCTGGGCCATGATGTGAATTCCAACGAACTTTAACAAATTTAATACGACTTCTCCGTCTTTAGTGGACTTCCAGTTCGTAACCTTAAAAGGTTCTTTAGCAAATTGGAGTTTGTCGTTGATGTGAATCTTGTTTGCGGGAATAACGACTGTTCCTGTAGTCATACTCTTCTAAAGGCTAGACACGTGAAACGCTTCGTGAACACTGCTAGGTTCTTCTGGAAGTTTCAACTTGTAAGCAACAGTTCCGATCCTTTCTAGGATCTCAGAAGGTCTAATATACCGTGGGTTCAACTTCCCATGCCTTTCGAAATCGTACTACGCCTTTCCAAGGCGAGACTTTCATTAAAACCATATCTCCGAACTCAAATTCCAACGGTTTCTGCCGCTTATCAGCGTAGCCTTTCTGTATATCACGTGCTGACTTGATACGACCACGCATCTGCACGATCTTGTCTGTAGTTTCCTGAAACCAACTCGGGGCCAGTAAATCGTTTATCTGCGATCTCCGCCTAACACAAAAGGGACCGATACTTACGTTCATATAAAGCTTCACACGAGGTGGCCTAAACGGCGGTGTGATAAATATTATTGTAGGAAAACTCCACTAAGGGCAAGTGTGTATTCCAACTTTTCATCAAGGTTTATCACACAAGCACGTAGCATGTCTTCCAAAGTCTGTATCATCCGATCACTTGGACCGTCCATCTGAGGGTGAGGGGCAGTACTAAGGTTCAACCGTGACCCATACGCCTTCTGAAACGTCTGCCATATCCTTGGCACAAAACGACCATCTTGGTCGGCAAGATAGAAACAGGCATTCCATGACGTGCCACAACCTTTCTAGGCTAAATCTCTGCTAATTTCCTTGTGCTATCTTCCTCACTGTTCGGTAGGAAATGTGCAGTCTTGGTGTGTCGATCAATAATCACCCAATTCATAACATGCACTCCTTGGGTTCTCGGTAGCCTTGTAATGAAATCCGTTGAGATTCGTTCCCACTTCTATATGGGAATCTCCGGCTGTTGCAGCAACACTGATGGTTTCTTGTTTCTGTCTTAACCTCGGCACAAGTAAGACAGTTACCCACATATGTAGCTATATCAGCTTCCATCTTGGGCCACCCATACTAATCCTTCTAGTCTTGGTACATCTTGTCGGATCCAGGATGGATCGAGTACCTTGACCTATGAGCCTTGTCCCAAAATAATCGTACGTAAATTGTCGCGAAACGGAACCCAAAGTCGTGCCATGGGGTATAATGTTCCGTTTACCTTAGGCAATAATCGCTCTCCCATTCCACGTAATGCTTCAGCTCGTAGGTTCTCTGGTTTGAGCGCCTCTTGCTCTGGTTCACGAATCCGAGTAGTGGGATTCGTCTGTATGGTCATCTCTAAGGCTCGCACCCTTAGAAGCTTTGCGCGATCCTTGCGGCTCAAGGCGTCTATTACAACGCTTGCCTTGTTCAGGTGATACTTAATCTCACTGTCATAACCATTCAGTAGCTCAATCCATCTTCGTTATCTCATATTTAAGTCCTTCTGATCAAAGATGTGCTACAAACCCTTGTGATCAGTAAAGATCGTGCAGCGTTTTCCATACAAGTAATAACGCCAAATCTTCAACGCGCAATTACTGCACCTAGTTCAAGGTCTCTTCTCATGATCCTTTAATCAACGTGACACGTACGAAATTACTTGGTCTCGTTGCATCAACACGCAATCGAGACCTTATCGAGAAGCGTCACGAGAATCGCAGTTCTATTGGTACTTGTCAGGTGAAGACAAGATAGGTATCGTCTGGGTTAGGGTTGTTAGCGGTTGAGCAATCCTTGAAAAGTTTTGTAGGAGTCGTCTGATACAGCCTACAATCCCCAAAAATTCTTAGTTGTGTCTTTGAGACTCCTTAGTTCTTGATTGCAGAGTCGGCATGAATCCCGTTCTTATTCACCACGTGACCTAAGAATCTTACCTCGCTAATCCAAGGTTCGCACTTCGACATCCTAGCACACAACTGTTCTTTCTCCAAGAGTCCCAAGATAAATTGCAGATGTTGCTCATGACCTTCCTTGGTCTTTGAGCATATAAGGATGTAGTCAATAAATGTAATCACGATCTTATCCAGGTACGGCTTACACACCCAATTCATGAGGTCCATGAATACTGCCGATGCATTTTTTAAGCCAAACGACATGACAAGGAACTCTTAATGCTCAAAGCGAGTCCTAAAGTCGTTCTAGGGATACTTTCTTCTTGTGTCCTCAACTAGTGACATCCTGTCCTTAAGTCCATCTTGGAATAGCAGCTGGGACCTTGTAGTTGGTCGACAAGTCATCAATTCTCGGTAAGGGGTACCGATTCTTGATGGTTAGTTGTCTATCTCCCTGTAACCTATGCGTAATACTTTTTTCCACATTGATTCTTCTGAGTTCCTCTCAGATTAGGCTGTGTACACGTATGAAAAACTGTCGTCCTTCTTCCTAACGAATAACACCAGGGCTTCCCAAGGTGAGAAGCTTGGCCTGGTAGATTTCCTCTGCCTAGCAGCTCTTGCAGTTGCATCGAAGGCTCCTGTATCTCGGACGAAGCTAGTCTATAAGGCGCCATCCATCACTGGTGCCGCTCCTGGCACTAGGTTTATCCTAAACTCCTCTTGTCCCTGTGGAGGTAACCCAGGAAAGTCTTCGGGAAATGCTCCTGGAAATTCCTTCACAACGGGGATGCCTTCTGGCTTTGGCTTCTTGGTCTATTTATCGACAACATGAGCAAGGAAGGCTATGCAGCCTATTCGGAGGCGCTTCTGTGTCTCTATGACCAATGTGAGATGTCGCAAATCCACCGCCTTATAGGGCCTAGTGCCCTCGCATCTATTGCAAGAAGGTTGTGTACTAAGTGTTTCATCATTCACAAGAGGGATGCGAATGATTTTCTCATGACAAACAACTTCGTCTCCATCTTTGGATAACCAATCCATGCTGACTACAACACCCTGACTTCCAAAGTCAACAGGTAATAGAAGGTTCCCGCTTTCTAAGTTACAAAATACAATCTTTAATCACCTCAGCTGCTTTAACTAACCTTCTACTTTCCAATTCTAAAGAATACGGGACGTCTATTCTACTTGAAACTAGGCCAAGTAGTTTCTTAAGTTCTAAGGATACAAGGTTAAAGTCGGCGCCATTGTCAATCAAAATGAATGCATAGAGTTGGTTAGTAGGGAACGTACCCATAACCGCATCTGGATCCTAGCGTGCTTCACGTGCTCCAATCGTGAAGACCCTTCCTTGGTTGGTTCTTCCTAGGGCAATCTTTCCTAAAGTGCCCCACGTCCCCACATTTAAAGCAACCTGGAACTCTACCATTGTCGTTTCCGTCTTGGTTGCCGTCATCATTTCCTCCTTGTTTAGGATACTTCGCCCAACATGCATCCTTGCTATGTCCTTCTTTTCCACACCTATCGAACTTAGGCCTCAGACATCGACCTTCATGGTGAAACTTGCATTCCTCGCATCTCGGCCTAGTACCCAAATAAACTTTACCACCGGCCTTATTAGTGGCTCCATAAGCTTTCCTGCCACGAAGCGGGTTCGCTTCCCTTCTTTTGTTTGCATTAGAGTTGTCATAACTGGCTTGGGTGCCTACCCTCAGGTTTGAAAACTTTCTTTTGTTATTGCCCGAAAACTCCACGTGAGTATCCTTCTTGTTTGCCTTGGATTCCGAAAACTTTCCCATACGAAGAGCTTCTTCAGTAAGCGTAACACTCAGATCGATAGCCTCCGTGATGGTTGGAGGCTTTGCGGCAGTAACCATTCTTAGGATTTGCGGCGCAAGTCCCCAAATAAATCGCTCGATTCTCTTGAATTCAGGCTCGACTAAGTAGGGAACAACCCTAGACAAGTTGTGAAAGTGTTGGATATACTCAGTAATCTTCGGCCCGTCCATTTTCAAATTCCAGAACTCCATCTCAAGCTTCTGGATTTCAGCCCTGGAGCAGTATTTCTTCCGCATCAATTCCTTGAGCTCGTCCCAGCTCAGTGCATAAGCAGTAGCTTCACCAAGGGTCTGAACCTGAAGGTTCCACCAGGACGGTGCGCCATCTAAAAAGAACCCTGAGATATAGGTAACTCTCTGCTTGGGAGAACATTTACTCATTCTTAGAACGGAGTCAGTCTTTTCTGCCCAACGAACAAAAGCAACGACACCTCCTGTGCCATCAAAATTCAATGGCTTGCAGTCCAGGAACTGTTTATAGGTGCAGCCAGTTGGAGGGTTATTTCCGGGAGTGCCACTGCTGTGTTCAGAATGGAGGGCTTCATGTGTCACACCCTGGCTTTGCGGAAGCGTGGTTAATTTTGGTGTGACTTCTTAATACCATAGCTTAATCATAACAAAGCTATATGAAATAAAATCATGCAAGATCATCCATTCGATTAAGTTTTAAAACCAGAGTAACACAACATTGTCTTAGAGACTTACAACCTCATAACATAAAACATTGTCTTGAATAACATAAACACCGACATGAAATAAACGCAGTTTAAGATTTGTGACTTGTCCAGGAAAGAGTCACATTTCCTAAACTGGGATGACCTTGGAACCCTTATGCAGCGGGAAAACATAACATACCGCGCCAGATCTTTAATTTCCTGAAATACATGTAAGTTGAAAAATCAACAATAATGTTGAGCGAGTTCATGTGTAAGTGAGTAAGTAAACCTTTGTGAGTATAAAAATAGTCTTGGTATGTAGCAAATAAGGAAAAGAGATCACCAATGGTTTGCAAGGCCATTGATATATGTGAAGTGCAAGTAGGAAGACTCAAACCTAGCAGATTTAGCGTTAGGTACAAAGTCACTCCAAGGTCCGTTCTGTTGGACCTTCCAGAGGTCCGTTCTGTTGGGCCTAGAGTTGGGCTCGCTACACCCAGATAGATCTACCGCTTACGTCCCTCGGTCCTACAATGAGGATTAATGGCCTCCAGTTTCTGCCTACCCACTCACATGATCTAAGTAATAAACCTCCTTACGCTAACCATACCGTGTATAAAGTACTTGTAATCAAAGTAACATGTATTTCACCCCCGCAGTTAAGAAAACTGAAAACAGTTAGAGAAAAAGGGGACATGAACTCACAGTGGTGCGTCTCTACCAAGTATGCCTCCAAATCAATCAGCTGTATGACAACCTACACGTTCTAACGCTATTAGACGGACGGCCGTGCCTTAGCTTTATGGTTTAAGTTTTTGGGAAATAGTTAGGCAACTATTTCGTGTTTACGTTTTGTATATACTTGGTAGTTATTCTCCTTCCCAAGGATGGGGGATTTAATACATGTGCGTTCGTAACATTCAGATTTCACTATTAAGTCTCACTTAATATATTTTATTTCCAACTCCAAAATATAAATATTCTTCTCAAAAATATTATATTTTCATACATGTGATTTTCCCAAAATAATACCTAGTAATATTATTTTTACTCTAAAAATAATAGTTTCGTAGTTCACAAAATAATCATAAACACTTATACAAGTGATGTTGTGAAAAATATATACTTAAATATATTTATGTATCACGTTTTATTTTGTGAAATCCCACCTCCGGTATTTTGTAAATAAGTCGTGGCGAAATCTATAATTTGAAAACAAGTCAAAATGTATTTCTAACAATTATAGTGAAAATATTTCTAAGTGTTAGGTTTTTGGAAAAATTTCGCCAGAGTTTCCTCTGTAACTGGAGGTGGCCACGCTTTCAAGCGTATCATTTTCTTTTACAAATCAACCAACAATTTTCTCAATCAATCAAAACCATGTTCAAATCACAAACTAGTCAAAATATGTATATAAATCGCATAAACTTCCTGAACTTGTGGTTTATCCAAACTGTGAAGTAAATCTCATTACTTTTAGTGGATCTTTATATAAAACAATCCGATTTTGTAAAAACCTCGTTTTTATGGAAGTTCCGTCTTTACAACTTTTCGTCCACTTTTACAAAAATAGTTATTTCGTCGAAACTTTGTGTTACACAAGTGTTTACACACTTGTGTGTTCTAAAAACCATTCTTGTTTGTGTAAGATCCGTCTTTTAAAGTATGATTTCTTTAACGCTTGGTCCTTTGAATATACCACTCGCAGATACGTAGATCTGCTAGTTTTAAACACTATTGAACAAGCTAAAACACTTTTACACAAGTTCATGACTCGTGTGTGGTAGAGTTTCACCCTTTAACCCTTGTTCTATTCAAAACAACCTTATGTCATGATTCGTGATCATGACCAAACCGGGTTAAATGATGATCCGAGCTACCACAACATAGATCGGGTCTAAATAATCACAAATTTTAATTACTACAAGTTTTACACAACTTATGTGCTTTTAACCAACAATACTTGCAAGTTTAGTAAACTTTAATTCTTCAAAATGCAAGATTCCGAGTTTTAATCATCATACATCTTATTAACCACCTTAGATTAGTTCAAGTACGAGTTTTAAGCATTATACCTCTAGCTCGAGGCTAGGGAAGAATCTAGACGTAAATCGGGTGGATAAAAGCTAGAGAAAGTGGTCCTCCGAACTCCGAGTGCACCAAGACTCCTTATATGCGACCCTTAACACTTGTATGATGTTGGAACTTGCAAGATGGAACTCGAAAATGATGGGATGCCCCAAGGGGGGTTCGGCCGTGACTATGTAGAGCAAGAGAGAGAGAGAGTTTTGTGGTGTTGTATGGAATGTAAGATCTCATGTGCTTAAGTGTAGTTTTATAGGCAAAAATGAGATTAGAGTCCAAAGGGTAATATGTTCTCTTGATATGAGACAAGAGTTAATATATTTAATCAAAAATGGTACAAGACTAGTTACATGGTGACCGATCGGCCCAAGGGGGGGGGGGGTAAGCTAGTTCGATTCCAAGTATTAGTTAGGTTATAGTTAAGTTAAGTAGGTTAGTTAAGAACTTAACTTGGTTAATAGTGTGTTATGCATTAATGCGGGTGCTAGGGTATTCAGGGACCCTAACTGGCTCAGAAAAAGGTGAAAATAACAATATTTTCATGTCCCGGGTATAGTCCGGTTGTTCGGTTGGATGGTAATCCGTTAAAGCATTAACAAAGCTTTAAAGTGTCGTTATTACTCTTTTTAGTGACACAACTAATTTATGACACTTTGGAAAGTGTCTAGCAATATTTTTCTCATGTATTGGCACTTTATTAGTTAGCTAAACGCTGAATTATTTTGTAAAGTGCTGAGTTTTGTGCTTCGAGCACGTTTTAGGCACATCCAGTCATTGTGACTTATTCCTAGAGACGCAGTTCTACAACCCTTGTATCCCTACACTCACCACTTGTGTAGCAAAATATTTCTGGCTCATACAGGCCTTAGAGGCAGTGTTTGCCTGATGCTGGCTTTATCAGCATGTTCAATAGGTTATCAGTTATAGTGCTACTGTGCTTTTTGTGCATCACGTTTGTCACTAAGGTTCAGTCATGTAAATAATGTAGTGACAGCAAGTAAAGTATGATGCAAGTAAGTACATGAATCAGTGTTCAAGTAGCAGTTTATTCACAAGTTCAAGAAAGCACAGTAATTAAGCAATAATTAATTATTAATTAAGTCGTACGGATACCTGGTTTAGTGAGGGTTGTCACATTCTCCCCCCGTTAAATAAATTTCGTCCCGAAATTTTATGTTCTGCTTGTAGATGCAGGGTTCTTAGGAAATAAGTGGGGGTGCTTCTCTTTCATCCGGTCCTCACGCTACCAGGTGTACTCAGGACCGTGTCTGGCATTCCAACGAACTTTGACGAGCTTGACACTGCTCCGGCGGGTCTTGTTTACTTTCCAATCCGTAACCTCCACCGGTTCTTCAACGAAGTGGAGCGTGTCGTCAACATGAATCTCGTCGATGGGAATGGCAATGTCATCTTGAGTTGGACTTTTCTTCAGGTTGGATACATGAAATGTATCGTGAACAGAATGGAGTTCAGCAGGTAGGTCCAACTTGTATGCTACTAGTCCTATTCTTTCCAAAACTCTGAAAGGACCAATGTAGCGCGGATTTAACTTCCCACGCTTTCCGAAGCGTGCCACACCCTTCCAGGGTGAAACTCTCAATAACACCATTTCTCCAACTTGGAATTCCACATGTTTCCGGTTTGGATCCGCATAGGCCTTCTGTCTGTGGCGAGCTGCTTCGATGCGTTTAAGAATCTGTGCAATCTTGTCTGTCGTCTCTTGGACGATTTCGGGACCAGCAAGCTGCCTGTCACCTGCGTCAGCCCAACATTGTGGTGATCGGCACTTGCGTCCGTAAAGGGCTTCAAATGGCGCGACACCAATACTGGTGTGGTAGCTGTTGTTGTATGAAAATTCGACCAAAGGCAAATGTTTGTCCCAGCTACCGCCCAAATCCATAACACACGCTCTCAGCATGTCTTCCAAAGTCTGTATCGTTCGCTCGCTCTGACCGTCAGTTTGCGGATGAAATGCAGTGCTCAGATTCAATTGTGAGCCAAAGGCTTCTTGGAAGGATTGCCATATCCTTGACACAAACCTTCCGTCTCTATCAGAGATGATTGAGAGAGGTACTGCATGGCGCGCGACGATCTCTCTCATGTAAATTTCAGCCAATTTGCTCATATTATCCTTCTCTCTGATAGGTAAGAAGTGTGCTGACTTTGTTAATCGATCCACTATTACCCAAATAGTGTCATGGCCTCTTGGCGTTCTTGGCAATTTCGTAATAAAATCCATGGAGATTTGTTCCCATTTCCACTTGGGAATCTCTGGTTGTTGCAGAAGTCCTGAAGGCTTCTGGTATTCCGCTTTCACCTTAGCGCATGTTAAACATTTGCTCACATAAACAGCAACATCGCCTTTCATCCTAGGCCACCAATAATAATCTTTGAGATCCTGGTACATCTTATCCACTCCAGGATGGATAGAGTACCGCGACTTGTGAGCTTCATCGAAAATAACTTTCCTTAAACCTCCAAACAAAGGAACCCAAATCCTTTTCTCAAAGCATAATGTTCCTTCCTCGTTTTGTACCAGTAGCTTCTCCATCCCACGGAGATATTCTTCTTCAAGGTTTCCTTCCTTGAGAGCTTCTTTCTGCGCGGCACGAATGCGCAAGGAAAGATCGGTCTGGATAATCATTTCTAAAACCCTAACCCTTATGGGCTTGATCCTCTCCTTTCGACTTAGGGCATCGGCGACCACATTCGCCTTCCCTGGATGATACTTTATCTCGTAGTCGTAATCGTTCAGCAACTCAACCCATCGTCTTTACCTCATATTCAGCTCCTTCTGATTGAATATGTGTTGTAGGCTCTTGTGATCTGTAAAGATTGTACACTTTGTACCATAAAGGTAGTGTCTCCAGATCTTTAGTGCAAATACCACTGCGCCAAGCTCCAAATCATGTGTGGTACAGTTCTTCTCGTGCACTTTCAGTTGACGCGATGCGTAAGCAATAACCTTTTGGCGTTGCATCAACACACAACCCAATCCTTGACATGAAGCGTCGCAGTATACCACAAAATCATCTGTACCTTCCGGTAGTGCTAAGATTGGCGCATTGCAGAGCTTATCCTTCAATATCTGGAACGCTTCTTCCTGTTTGATTCCCCAATCAAACTTCTTATCTTTCTGCGTGAGGAGCGTTAATGGTTGAGCGATCTTCGAAAAATCCTCAATGAACCTTCGATAGTAGCCAGCCAAACCCAAGAATTGTCGAATCTCGGTTGGCGTCTTTGGCGTTTCCCAATTCTTGATCGCTTCGATCTTTGTTGGATCCACGTGGATTCCATCTCCATTTACCACGTGTCCAAGGAATTGGACTTCACGTAGCCAAAATTCGCACTTGGAGAATTTGGCATACAACTGTTCCTTCTTCAGCAGCTCCAAAATAGCTCTTAGATGCTGTTCGTGCTCGGCCTTTGTTCTTGAATAGATCAAGATGTCGTCGATAAACACAATCACGAACTTGTCCAAGTACGGATTGCAAACTCTATTCATCAAATCCATAAAGACTGCAGGTGCGTTTGTCAAACCAAACGGCATAACCAGGAACTCGTAGTGTCCATAACGAGTTCTGAAGGCTGTCTTTGGGATACTCTCCTCCTGTATCCTTAACTGATGGTATCCAGATCGAAGATCGATCTTTGAGTAAAAGCTTGAGCCTTGCAACTGATCGAATAGATCATCGATTCTTGGCAGAGGATATCTATTCTTGATCGTCAGCTTGTTCAGCTCCCGGTAGTCGATGCACATACGAAAACTACCATCCTTCTTCTTGACAAACAGGACCAGAGCTCCCCAAGGCGAGAAGCTTGGTCGGATGAATCCCTTGTCTAACAACTCTTGAAGTTGTGTCGACAGTTCCTGCATCTCAGACGGAGCAAGTCTATAAGGTGCCTTAGCCACAGGCGCGACGCCTGGAACTAAGTCGATGCGGAACTCTACTTGCCTCTGAGGTGGCAGTCCAGGTAAGTCTTCTGGGAAGACTTCTGGGTATTCCCTCACGACAGGGATGTCTTCGATTCTTGGCTCAGCAGCCTTTTTATCCACAATGTGTGCCAGAAAGGCAACACATCCCTTCTGCAAACACTTTCGCGCTTTCAGGCAGCTGATAATTCTCAACGGCGTATCACGCTTCTCTCCGTGAACCACAATTGTTTCGCCATCTTTGGTTAGGATACGGACGATCTTTTCGTGACAAACTATCTCAGCCTTGTTGCCTGATAACCAATCCATTCCTACCACTACGTCAAAGCTTCCCAACTGAACTGGTAGTAGGTCCAAAGCAAACTCACGCTCTCCTAATTCGATCACACAACCTCTGATGACTTCGTTGGCTTCTACTAACTTCCCATTAGCCAATTCGATTGAGTAGGGAATGTCTAACTTATTAGCGGCTAACCCAAGCATATTCTTAAATTCTAACGACACGAAGCTATAATCGGCACCAGTATCAAATAAAACAGATGCATAGCGTTGATTTACAGGGAACGTACCAGTAACGACATTGGGGTCCTGGCGCGCTTCCCTTGCTTCGATTTGGAACACTCTTCCACGGGCTTGGTTTAACTCTGGGAAGTTCTTCTTAAAATGCCCGATATCACCGCAGTTAAAGCATCCAAGTCTTTGCCCGTTTCCACCAGCTTGATCATTCCTCTGATTACGATTCACGGCGCCCGCTTGGTTAGCATTGTTGCCTCGATTCTCGTTACCTCCATAGTTTCCTTGTGGGCGATTTCCATTCCCACCCCGGTTGTAATTTCTGTTTCCGAATCCTCCCTGGCCTCCCTGACCAGCAGTGGCCCAACAAGTGTCCTTCGAGTGGCCACGTTTCCCACATGCTTTGCATACTTTTGGCCCACAACGACCAGAATGGTGGCGTTGGCAGTCGTTGCACTTGGGTTGGGTGCCCATGTATCCCTTTCCTTTCTTCCCTCTACCAGCTGTAACCTGAGCTGGCGTGTCTGATCCTCCTTTCTTAACCGCCACACTGGCGCCCTGCTTGAAGTTTGAGAACTTCCGTTTGTTACCTCCTGATGACTCGATGTGAGTCTCTTTCTTCTTAAGCTCAGCATCATCAAACTTGTTCAGGCGAATGGCCTCCTCTGTGAGAGCCACGCTCAACTCAATCGCCTCAGTAATGGTCGCAGGCTTGGATGAGGTCACCATGCTTATGATTTGAGGAGCTAATCCCCAAATGAAACGTTCAATCCGCTTGAACTCCGGAGTGACCATGTAAGGTACCACATGCGATAAGTCATGGAACCTTTGAACGTATTCTGCGATCTTTGGACCGTCCATTTTCAAGTGCCAGAACTCGGTTTCCAACCTCTGGATTTCCGCGCGAGAGCAGTACTTTTTGCGCATAAGTTCCTTCAGTTCGGTCCAGGTTAGCACGTAGGCAGCAGCTTCACCAAGTGTCTGTACTTGCAAATTCCACCAAGAAAGGGCTCCATCCAAGAATAGCCCCGAGATATAGGTGACTTGCTGATCTAGCGCGCATTTGCTCATGCGAAGAACAGATTCAGTTTTCTCCGCCCAACGAACAAAGGCGACAGCACCTCCTGTGCCATCAAAGTTGACCGGTTTGCAGTCTAGAAACTGCTTGTAGGTGCATCCTGCACATGCGTTATAACATACGATCGGCATTAGCATCATTGCTAAAGATATCCAATTAGGTCATGGTATGTCTAAATGACTTAGTATTACCATGAGGTGGATTATTGTTATTGCCAGTGTTGCCAGAGTTGCTTCCACTAGTTCCTCCTTGAGAGGCGGCGTATTGTGCAATGGCAGCAGCGATAATTTGCTGGAGTTCTGCCTCATTAGTAGGCATGTGTGTCTCACGTCTCGGCGGCATCTTCTAAAAGATGTGTTTACGTCGGTCAGGCCATAGTTATATTACATAAGTCAGGTCATAATTTAGCGTATGTATATAACGATAGTAATAGTACATAACATCTCATGTTATAATCATATCAATCACACAACATCCCATGTCACAAACATCAATCACACAACATCCCATGTCCTAAAATACAAATAATCAAATCAAGCATCAAGTATGATGAGAATACTGCGATTGCCATATATCGAGACTTACTATGTGGTCTCTGGGTACGCAACCAAGAAGCAACCTGCTGCTCAAGTGCCAAAAGGCGTGCAGCATAGTCTGGTGGTAAAGGTCGAGAGTGTTGCAAAGGAGAGTGGGTCTGACCCTGGCACTGACACGGCGGCGTCTGAGCTCTCTCGAGCTCCTGAATGCGTTGTGTGTGTGCCTCGTGCTGGGCGACAAAAGACATCAAAACGTCCTCAATAGTATACCCCATGTGGAAAGAATGGTAGGGGTCAGTAGGTGGCATAGCAGAGTGTGGTGCCCAAAGGAACGGCTCACTGGTGGGATCAAAAGGTGCCACATGAAATGGAAAAACAGTGGGAAAAGTAGCAGATGGTGGTATAGCAGGGATAGATACCGGTATATGTCCAAAAGGGTGTGCCGAAGAACCTTCTCCAGCTCGTGCTGGAGGTGTAAACTGAGGAAATGAAAAGGAAGTATCAATGTGACGTGTATCAGGGATCTGTGGGGGAAAAGGTGGGACCTCGTCATCAGCCGGAATCCACCCACACTGGGCGTGCTCGTCTCGAGGGTCGATCCGTGCCTCAAAAAGCGCACGATCAAACTGGGCTGGCATAGGATCATGGTGAGGTACAACAAGAGGGTCAACTGGTGCATCAGCAAAAAGTGGGGGATCAACGTGATTAGCAACAAGGACATGATCGCCCTCCAATAATGGAGCATCTATAGGATGATCATCAATAGGTGGGTCAGCAACGACAGGCTCAATAATAGGTGCGTCGGCATGAACTGGGTCATGCTCAAGTACTGGGTCAGGAGCAGGGTCTAGTGGCTGCTCGGGCTCATCAAAGGCCATCTCAAAATCAAACTCGGGATCGATGGGATCAACTGGGTCGACTGGATCCTCCATAGGCTGATCCATGGGTATAAACTCTATATCCTCATCTGGGTCGAATCCTTGGGGAAAGACAGGATCGGAATCCTCCACATCCTCGTGGTCGAAAGCAAAGCTAGGAATAGGGGCAACAGAGGATGCCTGATCGGGATCTGATCCATGAGAAAAGTACTGCGCACTCTGAGTATGTGAAGGCGCGGAGGCCACAGACTCGAAAGAGTCTGGGACCGGAGAGTGAGCAGGAGACTCCTCGGCGGGAGCATCTGCGATCATCAAAAGATCACCAGCAGCAAGAAGGGCCTCGCCCTGAACCTCATCCTCCAAAGGCTCGTCATCAACAAGATCGACGTCGTCATCATCGTCGGCGTCGGGAAGCAAATCAAAAGCAGGATAAACAGCTAAGGGTATGGGAGCAGGGATCTCTACTAACGGTAGGTCCCCGGCCAAAGGGCCATCTGCGAGCTCATCAGCACCATCAGGTAAGGCAAAGGGCTGGAAATCATCCTCGTCCGTGCTCGTAACGTCGGATGTGTGAACCTCACGCTCAGAAGACTCTAGGTCGTCCGATACTATAGGTCTAGGTCCTGTGGTGTCTGAATCACCAGTGCCAGAGGTGTCCATAATGTCTGTAACATAAACACAAATATATACAATCAATCATATAATCAAATAATCACATAAGTCACCAAGTAAGCATTCAAATCATTCTCCTAGTCCCACTAGCCAATTTCTCCCAGTCTCTAAGACTGCTCTATCATCTACCTCGACCTCTCAGATCGAGCCTCGGTCTCCAATACTGAGCCTCAGCTTCCAAGACTGAGCCTACTCTTCCTAGTCCAACTAGCCAACTACCTCGATCTCTCAGACCGAGCCTCGGTCTCCAATACCGAGCCTCAGCCTCCAAGACTGAGCCTACTCTTCCTAGTCCAACTAGCCAACTACCTCGATCTCTCAGACCGAGCCTCGGCCTCTCAGACCGAGCCTCAGCCCTTCTAGACTGAGCCTATAAATAATAAAATGTGCTCAACATTTGTTTGTAAAAAGTTTTGGATCTGGACTTAAGTGGTATGCAGAAAAATGTTTTCGTGAGAGCCCTAGTGATCATAGTCTAGACTCGAGAAGGAATCCTAGTTCGCTATGATCAGAGCTCTGATACCAAGCTGTCACACCCTGGCTTTGCGGAAGCGTGGTTAATTTTGGTGTGACTTCTTAATACCATAGCTTAAACATAACAAAGCTATATGAAATAAAATCATGCAAGATCATCCATTCGATTAAGTTTTACAACCAGAGTAACACAACATTGTCTTAGAGACTTACAACCTCATAACATAAAACATTGTCTTGAATAACATAAACACCGACATGAAATAAACGCAGTTTAAGATTTGTGACTTGTCCAGGAAAGAGTCACATTTCCTAAACTGGGATGACCTTGGAACCCTTATGCAGCGGGAAAACATAACATACCGCGCCAGATCTTTTATTTCCTGAAATACATGTAAGTTGAAAAATCAACAATAATGTTGAGCGAGTTCATGTGTAAGTGAGTAAGTAAACCTTTGTGAGTATAAAAATAGTCTTGGTATGTAGCAAATAAGGAAAAGAGATCACCAATGGTTTGCAAGGCCATTGATATATGTGAAGTGCAAGTAGGAAGACTCAAACCTAGCAGATTTAGCGTTGGGTACAAAGTCACTCCAAGGTCCGTTCTGTTGGACCTTCCAGAGGTCCGTTCTGTTGGGCCTAGAGTTGGGCTCGCTACACCCAGATAGATCTACCGCTTACGTCCCTCGGTCCTACAATGAGGATTAATGGCCTCCAGTTTCTGCCTACCCACTCACATGATCTAAGTAATAAACCTCCTTACGCTAACCATACCGTGTATAAAGTACTTGTAATCAAAGTAACATGTATTTCACCCCCGCAGTTAAGAAAACTGAAAACAGTTAGAGAAAAGGGGGACATGAACTCACAGTGGTGCGTCTCTACCAAGTATGCCTCCAAATCAATCAGCTGTATGACGACCTACACGTGCTAACGCTATTAGACGGACGGCCGTGCCTTAGCTTTATGGTTTAAGTTTTTGGGAAATAGTTAGGCAACTATTTCGTGTTTACGTTTTGTATATACTTGGTAGTTATTCTCCTTCCCAAGGATGGGGGATTTAATACATGTGCGTTCGTAACATTCAGATTTCACTATTAAGTCTCACTTAATATATTTTATTTCCAACTCCAAAATATAAATATTCTTCTCAAAAATATTATATTTTCATACATGTGATTTTCCCAAAATAATACCTAGTAATATTATTTTTACTCTAAAAATAATAGTTTCGTAGTTCACAAAATAATCATAAACACTTATACAAGTGATGTTGTGAAAAATATATACTTAAATATATTTATGTATCACGTTTTATTTTGTGAAATCCCACCTCCGGTATTTTGTAAACAAGTCGTGGCGAAATCTATAATTTGAAAACAAGTCAAAATGTATTTCTAACACTTATAGTGAAAATATTTCTAAGTGTTAGGTTTTTGGAAAAATTTCGCCAGAGTTTCCTCTGTAACTGGAGGTGGCCACGCTTTCAAGCGTATCATTTTCTTTTACAAATCAACCAACAATTTTCTCAATCAATCAAAACCATGTTCAAATCACAAACTAGTCAAAATATGTATATAAATCGCATAAACTTCCTGAACTTGTGGTTTATCCAAACTGTGAAGTAAATCTCATTACTTTTAGTGGATCTTTATATAAAACAATCCGATTTTGTAAAAACCTCGTTTTTATGGAAGTTCCGTCTTTACAACTTTTCGTCCACTTTTACAAAAATAGTTATTTCGTCGAAACTTTGTGTTACACAAGTGTTTACACACTTGTGTGTTCTAAAAACCATTCTTGTTAGTGTAAGATCCGTCTTTTAAAGTATGATTTCTTTAACGCTTGGTCCTTTGAAAATACCACTCGCAGATACGTAGATCTGCTAGTTTTAAACACTATTGAACAAGCTAAAACACTTTTACACAAGTTCATGACTCGTGTGTGGTAGAGTTTCACCCTTTAACCCTTGTTCTATTCAAAACAACCTTATGTCATGATTCGTGATCATGACCAAACCGGGTTAAATGATGATCCGAGCTACCACAACATAGATCGGGTCTAAATAATCACAAATTTTAATTACTACAAGTTTTACACAACTTATGTGCTTTTAACCAACAATACTTGCAAGTTTAGTAAACTTTAATGCTTCAAAATGCAAGATTCCGAGTTTTAATCATCATACATCTTATTAACCACCTTAGATTAGTTCAAGTATGAATTTTAAGCATTATACCTCTAGCTCGAGGCTAGGGAAGAATCTAGACGTAAATCGGGTGGATAAAAGCTAGAGAAAGTGGTCCTCCGAACTCCGAGTGCACCAAGACTCCTTATATGCGACCCTTAACACTTGTATGATGTTGGAACTTGCAAGATGGAACTCGAAAATGATGGGATGCCCCAAGGGGGGTTCGGCCATGACTATGTAGAGCAAGAGAGAGAGAGTTTTGTGGTGTTGTATGGAATGTAAGATCTCATGTGCTTAAGTGTAGTTTTATAGGCAAAAATGAGATTAGAGTCCAAAGGGTAATATGTTCTCTTGATATGAGACAAGAGTTAATATATTTAATCAAAAATGGTACAAGACTAGTTACATGGTGACCGATCGGCCCAAGGGGGGGGGGGGTAAGCTAGTTCGATTCCAAGTATTAGTTAGGTTATAGTTAAGTTAAGTAGGTTAGTTAAGCACTTAACTTGGTTAGTAGTGTGTTATGCATTAATGCGGGTGCTAGGGTATTCAGGGACCCTAACTGGCTCAGAAAAAGATAAATAGTGAAAATAACAATATTTTCATGTCCCGGGTATAGTCCGGTTGTTCGGTTGGATGGTAATCCGTTAAAGCATTAACAAAGCTTTAAAGTGTCGTTATTACTCTTTTTAGTGACACAACTCATTTCTGACACTTTGGAAAGTGTCTAGCAATATTTTTCTCATGTATTGGCACTTTATTAGTTAGCTAAACGCTGAATTATTTTGTAAAGTGCTGAGTTTTGTGCTTAGAGCACGTTTTAGGCACATCCAGTCATTGTGACTTATTCCTAGAGACGCAATTCTACAACCCTTGTATCCCTACACTCACCACTAGTGTAGCAAAATATTTCTGGCTCATACAGGCCTTAGAGGCAGTGTTTGCCTGATGCTGGCTTTATCAGCATGTTCAATAGGTTATCCGTTATGGTGCTACTGTGCTTTTTGTGCATCACGTTTGTCACTAAGGTTCAGTCATGTAAATAATGTAGTGACAACAAGTAAAGTATGATGCAAGTAAGTACATGAATCAGTGTTCAAGTAGCAGTTTATTCACAAGTTCAAGCAAGCACTGTAATTAAGCAATAATTAATTATTAATTAAGTCGTACGGATACCTGGTTTAGTGAGGGTTGTCACATCATGCTGCGCTATAGCTTAGGAAATGCGCTCATTGAGTTCGGCCTCAGTTCTTGGTAACGTATTGGTGTCCGTGTCACGTCTGGGCGGCATTTTCTTCTGGCAAAAGGTATGGGGTAGGTTAGACAACATTCAATAATTGTCTATGAGGTATATATCACCACAAGCAAACATGTAATCACCTAATAGCACATGCATATACAATCAACAAATGTATAAGTAAGAAAACAACTACTGAGTTTTCATATATGCTTGATAACTTGACTTATTGTTTTTTTATCAGAGGAAAACAAAATGAACTCGAGATTACATCACCTCAGTCATACAAGTTCCATAATATGAAAGTAGTGGTTATTTTCCTTCTACATTGGTTTCCTTAGGTCTTTAGTTTCACAAAGATGGGTATACTTCCCAAGAGATGGGGGTTGTGCATTTCTACCACATATAGGGGTGATAAAGAGTGTGAAGTTGTTGAATCTTTCCCGAGTGTTAGCCATTTTCACTTGCTTAGACATCGGTTCCCAAACGACTCGTATACGGGTAGAAGTGTCAGACACGAAGTAGGCAAAGACAGGTTTCCTACGTGTAGAGTGCTATAGCAACTGTCTAGGTATTGTTCTACTAGATGAAGGTGTGAACACTTAGAAATTTTTGGATGGGTGGTGATCATTAGCTTAACCCGCAGAGTCCACCAGGATTCCCTATGCACTACAAGTTGTTATTACGTGGGCCCCCGTAATAATAAATTATCTTGCATGGTCACCTTAATTTTCCCTCGTTCAAAGCAGATGGTCAACCAGAGAGGGGACACTACTGTCCTCATACCTTCAACATGGGAAAGGACCATTATGGTGGTCCACACGCTATCATCCGTTATCGTTACGCGTGTATAAGCACGATGCTTAGACGTAATAGGAATAGGGAGAATTCCTAGTAGTTGGAGGGGCACCTTCTAGATGAGTACTTCATCCTCCTTGTCTGGTCAAGAGTGTCGTCAATCTTGTTTCTCAAAAGCCACAGGGACCTTGTCCTGCTGATAAGGTTGTTGTCCAAGGTTGCCTCATCCGCCTCGCCGTCACTACCATAGTCAGGAACCTTCGCATTCGAGAGGGAAGAACTGCCATCTTCTACGGAAACAAGCTCAGGATATCGTTTGGTAGTCATTCCAGCCATGAGCTTCGCAATAAACGCGAGGTCGACAGTCTCATCGTGCGAGTCAAGAACAATAATAGGATTCGGAGTCAAAGGTATCTCGCTCACGTCAATAATTATTCCGTACACTTATACACACATATATATTAATGAATAAATATGTTACTTAGTATAAACAGGCAAATAAATGCATCATCTCACATATAACTCTCATTTGTCCTTTCGGGGGGGGGGGGGTTATTTTGTCTTTGGCAAGTCTATCTCACGTAGACTATGCCTCAATTGACATTGTAACTGAGGTATTCTCCTCCATACTAATGTCCTTGCTTTATCTTTCCTTTGAAAAATGTTTGACTGATAGATCTTGGCGCTTTCTTAAATGCAATGAAAAACTTTTTGTAAAAATGTTTTCGTGAGAGTGAGTCCTAGTGATTGTAGTCTAGACTCGAGAAGGAATCCTAGTTCACTACAATCGAAGCTCTGATACCAAACTGTCACACCCTGACTTTTGCGGAAGCGTATGCATGTGAGTTGATTGGTTCTCATTGCATTCAATTATAATAAACAACTATATGATCAAAAGGATGTTCATCCATTCATAAAATTCAAAACATTACAAACGCCAGTCATTTAAGTTTCAAACAACACAACCTTTGATTAAGTTACAAACCAACAAAAATGGATGGCATCTAAACTTGAAATTTACTTCCAGAAACAACACCAGCGCCCAAGATCCAACTTGTTTCCTGAAATACATGTAACTTTGAAAACATCAACAAAATTTGAGCTAGTTCACGTGTTTTGTGTGAGTACTGATAAACTTGTAAACATTTGAGAGACTCCTTTGAAAGCAGGTATGAAAAGTGTCTATGAACAGATCAATTGATGTTTTGCAAGGAGATTAATGTATGTGAAGACATAGGGAGTACTCATTATGAGTAGATTTTTGTCTTTGTCGAACCCCTCGACTGTGTCGAATTCCCCTCGACTGTGTCAAATTCACCTTGACTGTGTCAAATTCCCTTGACTGTATCAAATCACCTTGATTGTGTCAAATCCCCTTGACCGTTGTCGAATCACCTCGACTGGGACACTAAAGCACTCTAAGTGGTCACATAAGGACCATGAATGGGGCTCGGCCGTACCCGTTAGATCTAACCTTTGTCCATGATTCTTATGAGTGTTAATGGCATTTCATTTTCAGTTTATGCTCACATGATCTAATAGTTCATTTCATAGCCAAATCATACCATTTGAACATTCGTAACATGTATTCCACCCCCGAGAGTTATAAATCCGAAAACGACAAAAAAAGGGGGACATGAACTCACAAGTTTGCGTCCTACTATCTCGTATGCTCAAGGTCCTTCTATGAGTCGTACAACTACCTACACATGTGCCATGTTTTATTAGACGTTTAGGTCGTGTAACGACTCTTTTTATTAGTTGTTCATTAAGACTTGTTTTGGAAATCTTGGTATATTTTTAGTTACATCTTTGATGTATATTATAATATTCCAAAGTATATAATTATTAGTTAAAATATTAATATTTTAACTTAAATTATATTCATCCATTTATTTGGAATATTGTTAAAATAATATATATTTTGCCTTAGTTCATTTTGCAATTCTTTTCATGAATATTTCCCAAGTATGGGTATAGTTATCCTTGTGTATTTTGCCAAATATTTGTGGTGTATTCCGGTGTGTATTCGTACGTACGAGGATACGTGTTTTCTTCTATTTATTAAGTATTCTTATACTTAATTTTTGTATTTACATTTTCCAGAATATTATTTTTAATCAATAAAAATCATCAATTTGTATTCCTAAAATACATATATTTTAAGAAAACTTTTATAGAAAATTATTTATAATTCATGCTTGGCAAAAATAATTATATCTCATATAAACCTCAAAATAATATATTTTCAAGATTAACTAAGAAAATATTTATAAATCCATTTTCACCCCAAAAATAATATGTTCTAAATCTATTTAAGAAAATATATATTTTCTCCAAAAAATATTATATTTTCTAATTTGTTCAAGAAAACATATATATTTTCTTCACCCAAAATAATATATTTTCTTCTTAACAAAATATGATATATTTTTGTAATAATAATAATAAAAATCATATTTTTCGTTTCCTTGGTTTCCAAAATACGGTTTTACTCAGTTGTCAAAGTATATATATGAATTTAATTCCTTGGGATTTTGGTAATATTTTGTGTTATATTTCTTGGTATTTTGGTGAGTTATATTATTTCAAGTCCTAAAATAATATAACTAATACACATAATATACAAGTAATCACACAAATTGTGACATCTAAATATATATATTCCTAAATATAAACTTAGTCACTTTTATTTATCAAAAACCAACCTTCAATATTTGTAAGAAAAATCATGGCAAATTTTATATGAAAAACCACGATTAAAATATACTTGTAAATACTTGTTTAAAAATATTTTTTAAGTGTTTAAATTCTACAAAAATTTTGCCATAGTTTCCCCTTAAAAATGGAGGTGTCCATGCTTTAAAAGCATATCATTTTCTTTTAAAAACCATCATCAATCATCAACAACATAAACAAGACTTACCATAAGCCAAGATCATGTAAATTACACTACATCATTAACTTGAAATTTTGTAAAAACTTGTAGTAACTTACCATGTTATTTAGTAGGTTTAGTTAACCTTTAAAACATGGTTATTTGTTTGTAAATCACATTCTTGAAAGATTTAGTCATTTACAACTTGTAAGATGATTTTTCTAAAAATAATTCTCTTGTATTTTTCTTTTTACAATCATGTTTCTAGTCTTGATTTAACACCAAAAATATGATTAGTTTCCTTAGAAATCATGTCTTTGTAAATCTTGTAAATAAACTTGGTTTCTTGAGAAAATTATTTTTGAAATCATCCTTTTACAAGACTTTTAACATGTATCAATCATCATCATACTCTAAAACAACTTCATTTTCAAGTTCATGATTCATATAAAGGATGATCATTATGATTTCTTCAAGATCCATCCTTATACTTGCTAGATCATGTGTTTAATCATCATCTAGCAAGGTTATTATGATGATCATCATCATAAACATAAGAAATCCACAAACAAGTTTCATATATACACTTAATCAACTTAGATTTCATGTTATTTAGCTTTATGTTAGTGATCTTCTTCATATTTCTTTGTGATTTTTGAGCTTAACCACTTACATAACACTTTAACCATTACGATTAGAAGTAAAAACAAGATCAAGAAGCTTACAACTAGCTCTAATGGCTAGGGAAGTGGCACAAGAATGATGGAGATGCTTATGGAAGAAAATGAGTGGTTAAAGGCTCCACAAAGAGGTCTTTCAAGTTTCTTCACTTCAAGCTCCCTTAGACATGCTCCTTACACGTCTAAATCACCTTGGATTGGTTGTATGAAGCTTGAAAATGGTGGATGTGGGTGTGTGTGTTTGAGCCATGGACATGGAAGAAGAAAAGAAGGAGTTTGCAAGTTAGAAGTGGTGAAGGTGAACCTTGTGTTGCTACTTGTGGTCATTTAAAGAAAACCTCCAACATTTCCTTAACCTTTGGTCTTAATGTCTCTAAAGTATTATACATATCTAATAAACAAATCAATAAAAATCATGGTGTGGGTCCACCATGTTGGCCGTGAACTAGATTGGGGGAGGGGGTACTAGTTAGTTTGAAATGGTAGTTAGGAATTCTAGTTAGGTTATAATGGAATTAGTTAGTGTTATATAGGTTTAGTGTTTGTAGGATTTATTATGATGTTCGGTGACCAAAACTAGCTTCGTAACACTAGAACAGTGCTTCTAGTGTTAATTTGGTGTTTCGGGTAGTGTCCGGTTTTTCGGTTGATTACCGGTAAGTTAAGGTGCTAAATTACGCAGTTTAGTGTGCTTTATGTTCCTTTTTATGACAGCTTCGATTCCCGACACTTAGGAAAGTATTCTGGACCATTAAACCATAATTTTGCATTATATTTAGTTGTTAAAATGCTGAAAATTGCTGAATTTGGTTATTTTCTTCAGAATTATGAAGTTTTAGTGTGTTTCTGGCACTTTCTGGCACTTAAATTATCACTATGAAGGCAGTTTTGTAATCCTTACTGTCCTACACACTATTCTAGTGTAACACTTGGTTTCGGGCTCATTCTGTGTCTTAACATCACGTCTGTCTAAGTACTGAACTCCCGTCAGTACTTCTAGTTTGTCTGATAACTGTGCTTACTTTGTTCTGTGCATTAAGTGAACCACACTGTGTTGCATGTAATAAAGATATAAATCTTGCAACATGAAATGTCTTTGTATGTATATGACAGTAATCAGAAATTTATTTGTCTTGTTAATTCAATCACGCACAGTCATTAAAGCACAATTTACTATTTATTATTGTACGGAATACATGGAAAAGTGCCAGTTGTCACAACGTTCAGGTCTAGACTCGAAGTTTCTTAAGGAATCTGCGATTGTGATATTTGAGACTAGAAACAAAAAGCTAGTGTCTAATTCGCTCAAATTGTAGCTCTGATACAAACCTGTCACACCCCGATTTCCGGTGGGCCCGGTTGGTGGGTTTATGCGTAATGATTGATAACAATTTCACAAATATGCAGCGGAAGATAGGATTATAAAGTAATAATATAAAATTTCAAATTTATTAAATGAAATTTATGAGTGTTTGATACAATGACCCACAAGTAGGATCTGAAATAAAAGTGAGCTTAAAAACATCATAGGCCTTTAAGCAGAGGAGTTGCAAATTCCTAAGCTTTCCTTTGACCGAGCCATTCCACCCTATACCCAGGGCTCGTTACCTGCGCTTTAATCTTTTGAAAATACGTCAGCTTTCGCTGGTAAATACAATTAACCGACTCGTTTAAAATTATCTTCATAAATCATTTAATACATATTATGATAACCCATGGGTTAATCATTTAGTATTCTCTTGGGAGAGATTTCTTGTCACCAGTTTTACATG
>JARYGA010019669.1:0-29126 GCA_030545235.1 Helianthus tuberosus | reverse complement strand
TGAAGCAATTCGTGCGAGCTGGATGCACTTCGCACGACCCGAAGATGTAAACTCACACGACTTGGTCAGAGTTCACACGAACTGGTGTGATTTTCGAACGATCTGGTCCAAAAATTCAACATTTTGACAAATTTAGGTTGATTTTAGGTCTGATTTTTTCAAGGATTGATTAAAACTTAGTTTTACACGTTATATGTAAAAATCAGATAATTTTAACCGTAGATTCGTTGAAATTTTGAAGAAAAAATGTATAAGAATGAGTAGAAATGAGAATTATCGGTGAAAACAAGTTGAAATGGTAAGAACTCTTCCTCCTGAGCTATGATACCACTTGTAGGATCGAGATTCGACCTATACGAGTCGTTCAGAAGAGTTTTCGATCAATACGAGAGGCGGAATCAGACGTATTGATGTTGAATCAGCTTGATATGCACTAAGAATCACTTTAAATGTTGTTTGTATTGATTTGACAAAGATACACAAGCTGGAGACACTTCGGCAGAACTTCGATGCTGGAATCCAAAAGTTACAAATGAAACCTACACTCTCCTATTTATAGGCATGCCAGTCCTCATGAACTTTCATGCTTTCTGGCCAGTCCTCACGAACTCATGCTTTCTGGCCAGTCCTCACGAACTCATGCTTTCTGGCCAGTCCACACGAACTTTCGTGCTTTCTGGCATTTTTGTGCTTTCTGGACTATCTATTCTATTACATGACTTGATACAAGACGAAGTCAACAGACATATGCACCAACAAACACCTTGCATCCCTTGATTTTGGCCTTGAACATAAGTGTACTCTCCTTGCTCTTCGTCTCCTCCATATATATACCCTTCATCTTCATATCCCCCAAATTCTTCGTCATACCCATCATCAAACCCATCTTGTCTTGCACCCGAAGTTTGTAAAAACTGTGGTTGTTGATATTGTGCTCCTGGTTGCAAAGGTGTTTGAAATGGAGTGGAATGGATGATAGATGGACCGGGTTGAAATAAGTTGGGTGGTGGAATTTGTTGTGATGATGAAGATTGGCTGGAAATTGGGAAAAATGATGAAAAGGATGGAACAGCGGATGATGTAGTGGTGTAGCTAAAAGAGTATTCAGGTTGGGTGTTTTTGGGTAATGTGGTGTTGGTTGGTTTAATTTCGGGTGTGGATGTAGGAATGGTAGTATTTGGTGAAGGCGTGGAGGGTGTAGGTTGACCCGTGGTGGGTGGTGATTGTGATTGATCCATTTCTTCGGTTGTTGTAACTGGTGTTGTTGGTGAACCAATGATTTTGTTTTCTCCCAATGATTTTGTGAGAGCCTCTAGTATGCATGCACCTGTAATTACCTGCACACTAACACACCCAACGTAAACCAGAAAAATAACAAACTTAAAAAGATAAAAAATAACACACGTTGCACACTACTCCCCGGCAACGGAGCCAAAATTTGACGTGGATGTCGTGGTCACAATCAAATTTAATCCAATTACTACTAAATAGATAACGGTAAGTGGGTATCGAACATAGGGAGTTTGTGGAATATGTGTTATTTAAAAGTGTGACTAAGTTAACTAAAATTTAACTAATTGCAAGAAAAGTAAATTCGAGAGTTGGATTGATTGTTTGATTTTTAAAACTAAGACTACTAATTTAATTACAAAATGAGAATTTGGTTTGTAAACAATTTAGAGACAAATGACCATCCTAGACTTCCGGTTTCAATTGACATTCATGTTTTAATCCAACTAGAAAGAACCACATAGACATGGTTCATGTGTAGTTACTTGTTTGTGATAAAAGGGAACTAAGTACTCGGATTCCTAGAACGGGAGATTGTTACCCGATGATCAATTAATCAACATCTAACCCTTAACCCGCTCATGATATCTCGATTGCCAACGACACCAAGAACGTATGGTTTAGACTATGATTGAAACGTAAATCAACAAGTTACAAACAAATATCAACACACCATAATAAACCAACAACGATTGCAAGTCTATTATTCTAGAAATAAGAACAAGAACATGAATGTCTCAAAAAAACCTCCAATCTAGGATGATCACCATAGAGTTTAGCCACTAATGACTTGAATAATCATCATCACCCAAGTTTCAATGTTCATAGGAATTAAAAACATAAACCAAATGATTGGAAATTGTTTCAAGCACTCAAGAACACCCAAAATCGCCTCTAGACTGCTGTGTAACCGAATGGGAATGATTGGATTTGAAAAGACACAATAAAACATCATAAAATAGGGCAGTTACACATTTCTCGCTGGCCTCCACCGTAAGCTACGGTGGCCACCGTAGCTTACGGTGGCTTGGAATGGCTTACGGTGGGTCTCTACTGCCTTACGGTGGAAGAAAAATGCTGGGGGCTACCTTAATTTACGGTAGCTACCGTAAGCTATGGTATCCTTCAGCATGCAATTTTGTTTTCTTCGTAACTTTTTCGTTTCAACTCCGTTTTCTTCACCGTTTTCGCCTACGTTCTCGTAATTTCGTCCTCTATCATGTTATCTTCTTAATTCTTCAATTCCAAAATTTTATTTTTTTCATTTATTCTCCGTCTTTCAATCTCCAATCTAGTCGCGTCTATTCGAAGTTTTATTTCCATACTTTTAAGCTCCAAATGTACCTGAAACACAAGCAACCGTAGTTATCTAATTCAAGACAATTACATGATCAAATGAGGGATTAACTCGTCTTTTAACACACTTAAGGGTTGTCCCATGGACTACCCGTCACAAAACTATAGTACTTTTTTATTTTGCTTGGTTAACTCAATGTAACTTTTATTGTGTCAAGCAGTTGTCTAACACTCGCTCATTGGTCCTAACAAATTAATATTTTACCCCCAGCTCAAAATTACAGACCTGTTATTGTTTTAATTTTTTTTAGCAAAACTATGGTAGTGTTTTCGTTTTACTGGTTGTCTCGATGTATTTTTTTTAGATCGTGTTATAAGTAGTATGTACAAGTAACCTAAATACATGCATACATGTTATGAAACTAAGAAATATTTGATTTAACGCCCTGCAACACGGGCGAGCATAGGTGTAATTTTTATTCGTCCAGGCATGCGTGGTACATGCTCATTTGTCCTGAAAAATTACAATTTTGCTCCCAGTTTAAAATTATAGTCTTTCCATCGTTTTAGTTTTTTTTAGTAAAAGTATGGTAGTGTTTTTGTTTTAATTGTTTGACTCGATGTAATTTTTTTTGAGATCGTGTTATGAGTAGTATGTATAAGTAACCGAAACACAGACATACATATTATGAGAGAGAAATATTCGGCTTATTGCCCCGCAACGCGGGCGAGGCAAAAACTAGTTACCCTACATATACAAAAAGAAGTTAGGGGAATAATGCCACGCAGCTGCGTGGCGCTTCCCTATTCGACCAACCGTTTTATTATTTATATTCGTTTTAAAATTACGGTTTCATCCTTAATTTAAAATAAAATTACGTTTTTGCCCCACTTCAAAATAAAATTTTGTTTTTGTCCCTCGCTCAAAATTACGATTTTGCCCTCGGTTCAAAATTATGATTTTATCCCTAGATTACAATTACAATTTTGGCCACAGTTCAAAATATTTTTTTGCTTTTGCCTCAAACTAAAAATGACGATTTTTCATTTTCACCCCGTTTCAAAAATTATGATTTCGCTTTCAGTTTCAAATTATGTTTTTGCCCGATTCAAAAAAAAAGTATGCTTTTGCTCCCCAAGGGTGGAAGGGGAACCCTTCCGAGCGATCTTCTCTGCCGTAGAATACTCCCGATCTATAGTTTGTAGGAATTGATGAGATGTGGAATTTGATCTGTTGAAAGTTGATGAACTTTTGTTGTTGTAACTTGTGATATTGTATATTTGTGTATTGAGAATAATGCATCGATAGAATTAGGAAAACTTTTATGATCATATTTCTGAAATGTGAAATTTTCTGTGTGTTACAGCGGAAGTCAACTTAGTAATTGCTGAAAGTCAACTCATGGAGCGCGCTGCGCTGCGCTAAACCAATTATTTTCGCTTTCATAACATATATGTTTGTGCTTCGATTACTTGTATATTACTACACACAACATGATATTTTGTAAAAAAGTTACAGCGGAACCTAAAGGAAACTAACTTTACTATAGTTTAGGACCTGTATATTAACTTGATGAAGGTTCAGAGGCAACATCGCAAATTCGGTTAAAATAAGAGAATTTTTAAACTTTGGGGACATTGAATAATTGGGTAAATGTATATTTTTATGTTTTATTTCCATGTTTCAATTGGGTTTAACATGTCAGTGAAACATCATCTATTGTAATAAGTCAGCAAACATCTTCAACATGAATGAATATTGTTTTCTTCGTTTTTAAAAAAACTTGTAAGAAGCGAGATTCTAACCGGCCCCTCATGTTAAGGTATACTCCAAAGCCTAAGGGGAGGTAGGGTGGATCCGTGATGACCCTTTGCACACCGCCGCCACCATCAAATTTAGCGCGTTGAAAATAGAATGCGTGGAAAACTTCATGCGTTGAAGTTGTTCGAAATTTGACCGTTTGGCATTTTTGACGGTTAAAAACGGTAACTTTTAATAAAAAAAAACCTTTAAACCATTTATATATACTTCTCAATTTTTAACCATTTCACCCACACCAAAACACAAACACATATCACACATTCCACATATTTCTCAAATGGATTTTCCGACGGATTCGATGTTTCCGATAGACAGCGACAGCGATACCCAGTCGTCTTCTGACAATGAGACGCTTAAATATTTTGTGTCGGTGTATAACGAACTTGAATTAAGTTCATCCCGCCCAAAGAAGAAGATGGTAGATCGTGAACGTATACATGCCAACGAAGTGTTAATGAACGATTATTTTGTGGAGAATCCGGTCTACAATGCCGAAACATTTAGAGATCGGTTTCGTTTACCAAAAGAATTATTTTTGAAGATTGTTGGAGACATCGAAGCAACCGAAGAATGGTTTCAAGAAGGTTGCGATACGATGGGCAAACCAAGTTTCACGGCGATACAAAAATGCACGTCCGCCATTCGCCAAATAGCGACAGGTAACCCTCCCGATCAATTTGATGAATACCTAGCTATGGCGGCCAGAACTTCCCGTGAATGTATGCAATTTTTTTGCAACGCGGTCATTAAATTGTATGGTAAACAGTTTTTACGTAAACCAACGAGACACGACATCTCACGTATTTACACCGCACATGAGGCTAGATGGAATTTTCCAGGGATGCTCGGTAGCATAAATTGTACACATATCAAGTGGAAACATTGTCCAAGAGAGTTGCAAGGGGCGTATGTTAGGGGTGACATCAAAAGACCAACCATCATACTTGAAGTGTTGACGCCGAATGATTTATGGTTTTGGCATTCATATTTCGGTGTTCCAGGTTCAAACAACGACATCAATGTTTTGCACACGTCGTCGTTGTTCCAAACCGTAATGGATGATACCGCACCCTTCTGTCCATTCTATGTTAACGGACGATATTACAGACGAGTCTTTCTTCTTGTGGATGGTATCTACCCATCTTGGTCTGTTTTTGTGAAAGCTCCTTCATTTCCTGTCGAGGCTAAAGAAATCGTGTTTAAAAAGTTGCAAGAATCGGCAAGAAAAGATGTTGAGAGGGCTTTTGGTGTTTTAAAGGGTAGATGGGGCATACTAAGCTGACCGGTTCGTGCAATGAACAAGAAATCAATACATTGCATAGTATATGCATGTATCATATTACACAATATATGCTAATCAAAGAAGACGGGCGTGCAATATCTCCGGATTGGGTGCCGGATCCTCCTACGCAAGTTCACGTTCCAGAAAATATCCAACAAGACTTGTGTGATGAAGAAACTCACTTTCGGTTGAGATACGATTTAATCGAACTAGTAGGTTCTTTAGGTTTGGAGTTTCATGATTCGAACGAGGAGTAGAGTTTCTTTATTTTTTTTTAAATTGTAGTCTAAAATATTTCTAGTATGTTTAATTGAACTAGTATGTTTTAATTTTAATGAAATTTATAATTTTAGTGCTTTATTGTTAATTTCTAATTTAAAAAAAAAGTTGTGAGTGATGGAATTCCATCACTAGTGATGACTACCGCCACTAAAAAAAGGTTGTGAGTGATGTAATAATAGTTGATGACATGACAAAATTTGATTGGATTTTGTGAGTGATTACCACCTCCACTCCCCTAATAAAAGACTATTTAAACATGAGTAGGTTCTCATCTTTTGTTTCCTTTCTAAGTATTTACGTAAATAAGACAATTTTTATGTAGGATATTCTTAAAAAAATAATATGTTTTGTGTCTAATAATATAGGGTGTACCTATTTGCACACCCATTTGCTTATTGGCACACCAAAAATGTTTTTTTTGTCTTATATGCATACCCTGCAGTGTCGAGATGTGACCAAAGTGCGGCGTTTTGGTCCGGTCAACCAGACAAAGACTGACGGGTCTGTTGACTGGACAAAACGGCGAGCTTTGGCCGGGTTTTGGTCCTGTCAACCAGACAAAAGACTGACAGCCGGTCTGGTTGACAGGACCAAAATGCGGCCAAAGCTCGGTGTTTTAGTCCGGTCAACAGACCCATCAGACACCTGTCAGTCTTTGTCTGGTTGTCCGGACCAAAACGCCACGTTTTGACTACAGCTTAACACTGTAGGGTTTACACATAAGACAAAAAACACATTTTTGTGTTGGCTATCTACATATTTGGTGTGTAGATAGATTGAGCCATAATATAATTTTTATGGTTTTAGCAAGTGGAGTGTGTTTTAACGTATGAGGTTGGTGTTAGGTACGTACAACTGACACATGTCCTCGTATAGTTTACTTGGACCACAAGGCCTGACCCCATCTAAGCACGCCCCTTCATTCTTTTTCGATTCTGGACCCACCAGTTTTGACTTTTGCTATCCATTTTCATTTTAACAATTTTCCTCTCTTTATAAAAAATAAAAAAAATTATTTCAACAAAAATAATAGAAAATAGTATTTATAAATTTGTTATACATTAAAATTATCAGTTTGAAAAATAATACATTTCTACGTAATCGACACCTCTCTTCTTGAATCATCTGCATCTCTTTTCCGTGTCTGTTTTTCAAGTCTGTCTTAAGTATTCACTAGTTTAGGTTTGATTCGTCTCAATCCGACTCGTGTCTAGTCTAGGTGATGTTACAAATTGAGAACCTTAGTATTTAGTGATGATACTAGCGACGTGCATAATTAGTATACACATAAATGTCATGTAGACTCGTTTTCTGATATTGATGTTTTATATTTTAATATTTAATTTTATTCTTATGATGTACAGTTACTTTAAGACCATGTTTGGCAAACTATATGGTCTTTTTCGACATGTGTCATTCGTCATTTTAATCAAACCACTTGTCGTCATTTTAATCAAGCCACTTGTTGAAAAGGTGTAATTGTGAGGTATATGATTTGTAATTGAATAAAAAAATATGTTTTATTGGTTAAGCCAAAGCCCAACCACACGGGAAGCCCAAAATGTGACAACCACATGAAGGTTCTCATTGGTTTGCAAACCACATGACCACGCATGGTCTAAGATCCCACAGAATCGAAGTGGATTTGTGGTTTGGAAGCCTCTCCACGTTGGATACACCGGCCCGCATGTGGCGTGGAGGGCGGCGTGGTGTGTGGGGCGGGGAAATCTTCACCGGCATGGGGGGATTATGGTGGTGAGGTGGCGACTTTTCATTGGTTGGTGGATTTTAGATTGGTTTGATTGGTTCTTGTTTATTTTTTTTTATTTTTATTTTTTTATAAAAACGTCACTTTACGCCGCTCCCACTCCGTGTTTGTTTTATACGCCCTCTTGCTGGCCTGACCGTCACATAGCATTCCACGTCTCCTTTTCATACCCTCCCACTCTGTATAGTTCAAGAATAAAATAATTAATAACCCTCGTGAAGCATTTAAATTAAGAACACCTCACCGGTTGTAATACTGGCATGTGATTGCGATGACCAGAAAAAATAGCATTTTTGGGAATAAAGGATTCACAAAAGGTAGTGAAAATACAACACCCATTTTTCAGAAAAAAAATTTCTTAAAAATCTGACATGTATTATCTATATAAAAAAAGCAATTCTTGTTTACTAGTTGTACATTACAAAATGAAGTTTTTAAGTAATAAAAATTATAATTGCAAAAAATAAAAATTGTATATTTTTATTAAGAACTACTTGTTGCCAGGGCCGGTCCGAGTGTTGGGGTGCCTTGGCTGAGCTGAAAAAAAGGCCCTTAGACCGTGGGGTGTGGGGCGGGGGAAGCTAAGCAACACCGGTTCAGCCATACTGGGCCAGCGTGGGTTGCGGTGTTGCCCGCTGGCGTGGCTATAAAGCCTAGCGTGGGGCGGGGGAGATGACGTGGATGACTGGGACTGGCTAGGCATATTTGACCAAAAAAAGTCACGCCACCCCACACCAAAAAAAAGCCACGCCCAGCCAAGCCACACCATGTGGAGCGCACCTCCGTCACATGTCAACCCAAGCCCCCCAACCTAAGCCACCACACCCTGCAGTCTTACACCATAACGAATTATATAAAAGAAACATTTTTTTAAACGACGAATTAGATGATTGGATATTTGGATTATCAATTATGGATCAAATTAGGCCCAATATAAGTTATAATGTTTTAGATAAATCATAAATGGCCCAATACGTTCTATGGTGGAACCAAATATTTTTGAGGGGAGATCACAATATAAATTTAACTGAACTAGAATTACCATTCGTCACAATGCGGTAGGGGATTCGTTAGTTATATATCATATTAGATGAAAGGCAAATGTTTCTTACATGACCGCGAATCTGTGTGTAAAACATAGAAAAGAATAATTGAGTCGATCTATTGACCCGCGCATTGCGACATGCCTATCAAATGGGAAAAAATAGACGCACCGCGACGGGCCTGCAAACAGGAAAATGTAGGTGGAAAGCGTTGAACTCTACACGCACCTTGTGGCATGTTAACTCGGAAAATCTAGAACAAAACTTTAAACAAAAAACTTGCGAAAGATGAAAAGTATAAGGGACCATAGTTGCAAAAGATGAAAAGCTTTGGTTAAAAGTAAAAAAAAAATCAAAGGGGCTAAATCACAAAAGATGAAAACTTTTGTATTAGAAGTGAAAAATCAAATTAATCAAAGGGGTTAAATTGCATAAGATGAAAACTTTTGAATTAGAAGTAAAAAATCAAATTAATGAAAGTGGTTAAATTACCAAAGATTATAACTTTAGACTTAAATTGTCGAAGATTGAAACTTTAGGGTTAGAAAGGAAAATTTTCATTTTTTTTTGAAAAACTCCCAAAGCTAAAAATACAACAACCTTAATAACAAATATGTTGCTTATTTATAGGTTTATAATTATAATAATAATTAATTGGTTAACGAAAGACTCAGTCATTAAATTTTAGGGTAAATTACTTTTTGAGTCCTTGTGTTTTTTGGGTTTTCACCACTTGAGTCCAAAATCAAAATGTTTAACGCCCTGAGTCCCTATAGCCACTTTTCTTAACCATTTGTGTAAGACCCTATTCACGATTTGACCCAAAACGACGCAGCGGAAAATGAATCGTAAAATTTCTTTCTTTTAACTACTCTAACATACTTAAATACCGTTTAGGTCAACCCTTCTAACATAAATACATCATTCATCATTTGTTTAATATAACTATGTTAACAAATGATTATAAACAACTTGACCGCTTTCCCGTACAATCCATGATCTTCAACTTGATCCTCGTTCACATGTCCATCATGAATAGCTGATTAACCTGCGGTCACCATATATAACCAACACGTTAGTACATGGTAACATCATATATAATTTAATACATATACTTAAAAGGCTATATCACATTCTAACTACGTGAGGTATTCCATTGAAACATCCTCTCAATTTTATTTACTCGAGTCCGACATCAATTCCTCGAGAGTCCGGCGTTCCCATACCTGCACTCCATTTATTTCATTCTCAACAGTAACATGGTTAGGAGTACGTAATCTCAAACATATTGAAAACCCACATCTTTACATATACGTATACTAGTGATCTACAATCATTAGATTACAACATGTGTATACACTTTCATGTATCTAAGTACATTCATACGTATCCCATTCATATGTACGTACATACAAGTTCACACTACTTACACACGTTACAGATCCATATCTACATACATACATACAAGTCACATTCACTTATTTGTAAGTTGAGTCTTATCTACAATCGTATCAACACAAATCAATGCAATTACAAACAAACATAACCGACTAACTTCCAACAAACATGATGAACATTCCATTAACACGATGAACATTCAGCAACATAATGAACATTCCATTAACACGATGGACATTCAGCAACATGATGAACATTCCGTTAACACGATGGACATTCAGCAACATAATGAACATTCCATTAACACGATGGACATTCAGCAACAAAATGAACATTCCATTAACACGATGAACATTCAGCAACATAATGAACATTCCATTAACACGATGGACATTCAGCAACATAATGAACATTCCATTAACACGATGAACATTCAGCAACATAATGAACATTCCATTAATACGATGGACATTCAGCAACATAATGAACATTCCATTACGATGAACATTCAGCAACATAATGAACATTCCATTAACACGATGAACATTCAGCAACATAATGAACATTCCATTAACACGATGAATATTCAGCAACATAATGAACATTCCATTAACACGATGAGACTATCATCTTAATTTACATTAAGGATAGACGAAGTTCATATGAACTTACCTTGGTACTTACCCTTACCCGTAAATTCTTACATGGTTCCCTATGTACAACATACCAAACTTCATTTATAAATAAGAAGTGATTCCGGAAATCATTTACCTTAAGTGTCTGTATTCGCATCCGTTTCCTCGCCTCCTTTTGACCCGTTAGCCTTCCATGCTTCCATCCATCTTGACATGATCCCTATACTTTCATGTCATCGCATTCACATTCTTGTTAGCATACATGATTGTACATATTAACGATCATATCAAATTCATGTTATTTGACTTTCATTAGTCAATTCTAACAAGCATAAGGCATATTTCCACAAATCAATCTTTTCAAAATCATATAATTCATCACGTCATCACATATAACACATATGGATATAACACGCATCATATGACTTTCTATAATATTACAATTGTGACAAAAAGTCTAACATTGCTACTTATGCACAGTTGATTTTCAAAAAGTCAACGATTTATCATATGAACTTTCGACTTAACCTCATACATCCATGTCATTATAGTAGACTATACTAATGACACTATATACATTTCATACTCACGATGCAATAAGAATACAACCACATGATCATCTAGTTATATGCACACACCAAACATATTCAATTCCGTTCATTCTAGTAACATAATTCTACAACTAACACCATGACCTATGCTTAACAACCCAACATCATTCTAACTTGATCCTGTTCTAATGATCTCATATGCTTCACATTTAGAGTACTTTTACTTATCAATTTTGATTAAGCAATTTTTCAAACATGTAGTAAACATCATACCATTCCAACATAGAGTACAATATTCTAATGCATACTTTTACCAAATAACATGGCCAACCAAATCCTACATGAGTTCCATCTAAAAATAAATTTCTCATGTTTATTTATCATCAAATACATCATATCCCCATATTATACGATTTCATCCATTACTTGCATACCATTTCATCTATTAATCTCACCTAGGCATTTCATCAAACACTTGGTGTGCATGCCACAATTTATGCATAATGTACAAGTGTTTCATGCTTTATGTTGGTGCATATGTCTGTCGACTTCGTCTTGTATCGAGTCTTGTATCTAGATTGGATAGAATGGAGCTCGGTAGGCTAGATAATGGGGTTTTAGAAATGTTGGACCATTTCGCACGAAATGGGTCTTGACCATTCCATGCGAATTGGCATTCCCTATAAATACCTGAGCTTGTCATCTCATTTGTAACAGTTGTTGATTCCAGAGCCGAAGTGCTGCTTATGTGTCATATTGTCACACCCCAACCGATGGCGGAAACATCAGGGCATGGCACTGAGCGAAACAGATTGTCCAGAAGTTTCCATAACGATTATCATTACCAATCAATTTATAATAACATGTCCCATACCATGTCTCAAAAGGTAAACAAATTATTACAGACAAAATCTAGGCAAATAGTTCTATTCCGACAACTCAGATTTAAATAGAGCAATTGTTTATCTGCTTCTAGAGACCCTTGATTTAATTTGTACAGACAACTATTTGTTGGCCTCTAGAGCCTTATTCTAGCCTCGATTTCCTAGCAGATGTGCATCCTAAGCACATGTCACATACGTTAAAATAAAGTCAATACATATAATGTAAAGGTGAGCATACAAGTTTGATAATAGCATATAGAGTTCGAATTTTGTTTACGCATAACCAGCACGTACACATAGAGAAATGAAGCACGTTAGTTATCGACATAGATCCGTCGATACCAATGACTGCGGGTTAACTGCCAGAGGCAGTTCGCAATACATGATTACCACCGTAATCCATGCAAGTAATTGTCCTTAACAACCCCTGCGATCAGGTGTCGTTGCTAAGGCTGGTAGACAGCATTCTATGTGTAAATATAATAAACAAGCATTCATAAGCCATGTATAACATGCATTAACGGTTAGCGTTCAAATAGTATTGAGTAGTGTGTTTGTTGTGATTTGAATATTCGTAACGTATGTAACACCCAAAAGTGCGTAAAGCAAAAAGGGTTCGAGTATACTCACAGTGATGATGGATTGAAGGGAGCGCTTAGAGCGGAATTAGCCTGATTAGAACGATAACATAACAATAAGTGACGCGTAAAACGATGCAAGGTGTAAGTGGCTCGGACAGTAGCTCGGTCGGATTGGTAATCTGATCGGACGATCCGGTCGTGCGGATGGCAATCCGTTCGGATGGTCAATCCGGTCGGACAGGTTGTCCGGTCGGTTGGCTATTCAAGTGGATTGTTTCTTCCTTTGATGTGTTTGTGTATGATGTCTTGCCCTTTGAAGTTTTCGTTGTAGCATTTTGAAAACATTGAAGTATCTCTACCTTTCAAGTCGGTCGATCGGACGGTCGGTCATGCGGACGACAATCCGCTCGGACGACTTATCCGGTCGGACGGCGACTCAAGTGGCAAGGTTACTTAGTGAGAACAAATCCACAGCAGGTTGTCACTCGATCGGACAGCAGTCCGGTCGGGTGGCATCCTTAGTGCATTGAACACGTTGAAAATTGTTCGAGTGTTAAAGTCCAAGTATCTCATGATCCGAAGAGTAATCCGGTCGGATTGGTAGTCCGATCGGATAGCAATTCGTTCAATGCTCAAACTTCAGATAAAGTTGGTTAAGTGTGGGACCCAAGGTGTAATCCGTTCGGATGACCTAGTCGCTCGGATGACTTATCCGTTCGGACAGTAGTCCGGTCGGATAGCACCCCATGCTGGTCGTTCCGTTCGTCTTTCACTTGGCCGTTTTGATTGTTTGTTGCTTTTATCGAGACGTTTTGACAACGTGCTAACCAACGAAACCCCATCTTCACCCTAGTGACCCGATCAAACAAGAATCACCCTAGTTCGACCAGTTAACCGGTTCAAGGCGGTTGTTCTTGGTTAACCCGAAATCGGTGGTCTCGTGAGTAGAATCCAGGTCTTGAACTAGTACAACACTAAGAATGAGTAGAAGACTAGAACAAGGTCCGAATCTATCGGTTTTGAGTGCATTGAGTGTAAAAGAGTTGAAAGAAAGTTAGAAACCATCTTTCAATCCTTTTCCACCATGAAAGTGTTTAGATCTCTGCAAGATCTTTTTTTATTTGTGTGGAAATCGGTTGGATCCAAGTTGTTCTTGATGGATTGAAGCCAAAGCATGAAGTTCATAAGAACACCATGATGACGTCATCCTAGAACACCTCAAATCTAGAGATTTTGTCACACCCTGTCTTTTGCGGAAGCGTATGATGTGTGACTAGCTTGTTATCATTGCATTCAATCGTAATAAACAACTACATGATCAAAACGATGTTCATCCATTCATGAAAATTTGAGTACTACAACACTTGTTATTTAAGTTTTCAAAACACGACCTTTGACAAGGTTTCGATTTAACAAAAGTGGATGACATCTAGACTTGTAGTCTACTTCTAGTTATGACACTTGCGCCCAAGATCCATCCTGTCACCTGAAATACATGTAGTTTTGGAAAACATCAACATAAAGTTGAGCGAGTTCATGCGTCTTGTATATCTTGTATGAAAACATAGTTTGTAACCTCTACAAATCAAGTATTCATTGTATAAATCACGTTTTCTTGTGTACACCACGTACTAAATGAGTGTTTGAGCAAGGACATTAAGGCATGTGAGGACATAGGGAGCTTTAGTATTTTCTCCTTTCACTGTGTCGATTTTCCCTCGACTGTGTCGATTAACCTCGACTGCGTCAATTTCCCTTGACTGTGTCGATTTCCCTCGACTGTGTCGATTAACCTCGACTGTGTCGATTTCCCTCGACTGGGACACCGAAGCACTCAAGTGGTCACATAAGGACCATGAGTGGGGCTCGGCCGTACCCGTTAGATCTAACCCTCGTCCCTAATTAAGTATTAATGGCATCTCAATATCTAGTTTAAGCTCACATGATCTAGTATTTTCTAGGCTTTTCTTAAAGCTCATCATATTGCACTCACCACGAGTGCTTCTCGTATTCTCAAATCATATTGCACTCGGTTCTCGTTCTCACCAAGAGTGCTTCTTGTATTTTTACCCTTTGTAAAAATTATAATATTTGTAACATGTATTTCACCCCCGAGAGTTATAAAAACTGAAAACAGTTAAAGAAAAGGGGGAGCATGAACTCACAACTTTGCGTTCCTGTGCGTCGTAAACTTCACCGGATTTGCTTAATTAACGTCGTAACCTATACGCGTTTTCTTAACGTTAGTCACTAGACTTGCGTCGCACAAGTACAGTCACTATCTCTTGTATACGTATTCTTGTGTTAAAAATATTCTATATTTTTAACTACGTATCTTACTTATATTATTTCTCTAAAATTAATATAAGTATCTCGTGTTTTGCACTTTGCACCCGAATTATGTATCTTGTATGTTGTATGTGTATTTTTATGTTTATACTTCTCATGAGTATTTAGTGTATTTTTAAGTCTTAATACACTAGCACGTATAACACATACTATACACACTTAGCACAAAAGTTGGTGACAAAATAATATATATTTTTCTCTCAAAAATATACATATTTATATCTATTTTCATTCTTGAAGAAATCCTCATTTCTTATCATCAAAAATTAGGGAAACCTTGTTAATGTTTTGAGGTATATTTTTAGGGGATAAGTTTCTCAAAAAAAAACTTATATTTTTTCTAAGTGTCAAAATTTATAAAAATTTTGACAGAGTTTCCCCTAAAAATGGAGGTTTCCCACGTTTTCAAAACGTGTGTTTATTTTCTTTTAAATCATTATCAATCATCAACAACAATTACCAACAATCATCATCAACAATAATCACTAATTTCTCCATTTCATGAACTTGAATATTTACAAAAATGTGTAGTAATTTACTAGCACATTTAGTAAATCTTGTTATTTTTAAAAATAAATTTAGTTTCTTAAAAACTTTATTTTTAAAGAATATGAAGTTTCACAACTTCTAGTCGGTTTTTACGCAAATTATTTCTTTGTTAAAACTCATGTTACACAAGTATCCACACACTTGTTTGTTCACAAAAACCACTTTTGTTTGTGTAAGATCCGGTTTAGAACATGTGATTTCTTTTGATGCTTGGTCTTTTGAAAATACCACTTGTAGATACATAGATCTACTAGTTTTAAACACTACCGTACGAGTTAAATTACTTTTACACAAATAAAATGCCTTTAAACAAGTCCATGTCTCGTGTGTGGTAGAGTTTCACCTTTTAACCCTTGTGTTAACTAAAAACGAGCTTATGTGAAGATCCATGATCTTACAAAGTCGGGTTAAACGATGATCCGAGCTACCACATCATAGATCGGGTCTCAAAAATCACAAATTCCAAATACTACAACTTTTACACATGTTACAAGCTATTAACCACCATCTTTATAGTTTTTACTAGACTTTAACGCTTCAAAATGTATGTTTACGATATTTAACCGACAAAATTCCTTTTAACCACTTTAGACAAGTGTAAAAACGAGTTTTAAGTGTTATACCTCTAGCTCGGGGCTAGGGAAGAATCTTGACGAAAAAGGGGTGGATAAAAGCTAACGGAAGTGGTCCTTCGCGCTCCGAGTGCACCAAAGCTCCTAATACGTGATCCTTAACGCGTGTATGATCTTGGAATGTGAAGAGCAAGAACCGAAAGTATGATGGTGGGTGTGGGGAGTTCGGCCGAGAGTGAGGGGAGAGTAAGAGAGAGTTGTGAGTAGGTGTTTAGTTATGAAATGAACTCTTATGCTTAAGTGTTATTTTATAGACAAAACCAAGTCCTTAAACCATTGGTTAATATGCCTTCAAGATATTAGGCAATAATCAATAAAATAATCAAGTTTGTACTAGAGGTGTCCCCTCTAGTTACATGGTGGCCGATCGGCCTAAAGGGGGGGGTATCCAGTTCGTTTTCAACTGTTTAGTTAGGTTAGACCAAGTTAAGTTAAGCGTTAAACTCCGTTAGTAATATATAGCGTGTTATGACGGGTGTTGGGGTAATCAGGGACCCTAACTGGCTCAGAAAAATATAAATAGTGAAAATAATAATATTTTCATGTTCCGGGTAAAGTCCGGTTGTTCGGTTGGATAGTAATCCGTTAAAGTGCTAAATTACACTTTTTAGTGTCTAATAGGCACCTTTTTGTATCCTTTCGATTCCCAACACTTGGGGAAGTGTTCTGGATACTAAAACATAATTTCTGCATAATATTTACAAGTCTAAAAGCTGATTAGAGCTGAATTCATTAAAATTCTGCACTTAAAGTGCGTTTCGGGTGCTTTTTAGTGCTTATTTTTGCTTTCGCAATGTCTATAAATTAAACCCTTGCATGTACTCTTGGGTTTTAATGTACTTTTGTCGTCGGACCTACACCTAGGCCTCAATTTTATTGTCTGACTGCTTCCTGCAGTTCTGTTGACACAGTGTGTCTTACCGGTGAGTTTACTAATATTTTCGACGCAACGCTCTCGTTTATGCATAAAGCAATATTTTGTAGCGCAAAATGTACATGAATTCACTTGCATGGAATTCAGAAATTTATTTGTCTGGTAAACCAGATCATGCACAGTCATTTAAGCACAAATTACTGTTCATCTAGTGTACGGAATGTACGGAAAAGTGACGGTTGTCACAGTCTCCCCCCGTTAAAAGAATTTCGTCCCGAAATTCAAGCGATGCCATCGTTCGCAGGGGAGTTGTGAAACCAATATGGTCACTTAGATTCATGATTTGTCTTCATGTTCCCAAGAAATCTCTGGGTCATGTCATGAATTCTATCATACTCAAGTAAGTCGATCATGACTTTTCTGTATCTTGTGGACTCTTGGTCCATAACCTCAATAGGTTTCTATAGTGTCACGGACTCTTGGTCCAAAACCTCAACAGGTTTCTATAGTATCACGGACTCTTGGTCCAAAACCTCAACAGGTTTCTATAGTATCACGGACTCTTGGTCCAAAACCTCAACAGGTTTCTATAGTATCACGGACTCTTGGTCCAAAACCTCAACAGGTTTCTATAGTATCACGGACTCTTGGTCCAAAACCTCAACATGTTTCTATAGTAATTCTTGTCTCTTGTCATTGACGTGAATCTTATTTGTGGGAACAACGACTGTTCCTTAAGTCAGGCTCCTCTAACGATTAGACACATGAATGTGTCGCGATCACTACTGATCTTTTTCTGGGAGTTTCATCTTGTGAACAATGGTTCTGATCCCTACACCGGGGATTCAACCTTTTCATTTTTCAACTCACACTACGCCTTCTCTAGGCGAGGCTCTCATTTTATTCATACTTCTTGTCTCATATTCTTACGATCTCTGCCGCTCATCGGCGTAATCTTTCTGTGTTCTGTGGGCTGTCTCGATATGATCGCATATCTGAACGACCTTGCCTCTAGATTTTCCTGGACCATCTCGGCCAGTTGATTATTTATTTCCGGTCTCCGTTCAACACAACGGGAATTGACTCATTATGTTCCATCTAAAGCTTCACACGAAGTGGTTTAGACGGTGGCGTGATAAATACTGTTGTAGGAAGACTCTACTAAGGGTAAGTGAGTGTTCCAACTTTTTATCAAAGTTTATCACACAAGCACGCATCTTGTTCATACATTCTGCATCGTCAAACAGCTCAGTTCAAATACGAGTTCTTACGATCATCGGTGTGCTGCAACCCTTGTGATCAGTAAAGATCGTGTAGCGTTTTCTTTCAGGTAATGACGTCCAGTTTGCGACGCGCAATTACTGTATCTATCTCAAGGTCTTTTCTCATGATTCCTTAATCAATATGCCGCGTACGCAATGTTGTGGTCTCGTTGCATCGACGTACAATCGAGACTTTCTCGAGAGACGTCACATAATTGCAACTCTAGCTCATTAGCTCTTGGTCGCAGGGTTGGCATGAATGTCGTTCTTATGCACCATGCATCTTAAAGTTCTCACATCGCGAATTCGAAATCCGCTTTTCGTCATCATCGCACATAACTGTGCTTTCTCTAAGAGTTGCAAGGTAAATTGCAGCTGTTGCTCACGACCTTCCTTGGTCGTTGGCCAAATAAGAATGTAGTCAATAAATACATTCATGATCTATTCAGGTGTGGCTTACACGTTTGTTTCATGAGGTCCATGAATACTGTCGATGCATGTGTTAAGCCAGATGGTGCGACAAGGATCTCGTAATGCTCGAAGCAAGTCATAAAGGTCGTTTTAGGTATATATCCTCTTGTATTCACAGTGGAGGACCTCTTGTCCTCAAGTTGATCTTTGAGTGGTAACTGGAACCTTACGATTGGCTCATTTGTGTCACCAGCCCCTGGCAACGGATTCTGATTCTCAATTTTCTGAAGTTTATGTAAAGTGGAGACTACCAACTTTCTCCTGGTCTCCTTAACTAAGGATGTTATGTCCTTAATTTCCTCTGTCTAGCAGCTCTTGCAGTTATATCAGAGGTTCATGTTTCGCTGGTGAAGCTAGTCGGTATGGCGTCATTCGTCACTGGTGCTGCTCCTGGCACGCGATTTATCCTGAACTCCTCTCGTCGCTACAGAGAGGCGTTCCTGGCAAGTCTTCTGAAAAGGCTACTGGGACTTCTTCCATCACGGGGATGTTTTTAGGCTCCGTAGCCTACTCGGAGGCGCTTCTATGCCTCTTCGACCAGTGAGGGATGTCGTAGATCTGTCACCTTGTGGGGTCTAGCATCCTTGCACCCATCGCAGGGAATTTGGGTTCCATCATTCGCAAGAGGGATGCGTCTGATTTTCTCATATTGAACGACTCCAGCTCTATACTTGGATTTCTGATCCATGCTGACTATCATCTCATGACTTCGCAAGTCAATGGTAACAGAAGGTTCCGGCCTCCTGAGTCCCTAAATGCAATCCTTAATTGCTTCGACTGTTTAAACTAGCCTTCTTTATGCCCATTTCTAAGGAATACGGGACGTCTATTTTGCTAGGCCAAGCGGTTTCTTAGGTTCTAAGCATGCAGGGTTGAAGTTAATGCCAGTATTAAAAATAGATGCATAAGGTTGGTTATTAGGGAACGTACCCGTAACCGCATCTGGATCCTGGCGTGCTTCACGAGTTTCGATCGTGGAAACCCTTCCTTGCTTGTTTCTTCCTAGGGCAATCTTTCCTAAAGTGCCCTGCTTCACCACATTTGTAGCAACCTGGTATTCTCTTATTTCTTCCATCTGGGTCCTTCGCCCAACAGGCATCCTTGTTGTGCCCTTCTTTTCCACACTTTCCGCACTTAGGCTTCATACATCGACCTTCATGGTGAAAATTGCATTCTCCGCACTTCGGCTTACTTCCCGAGTAGATCTTACCACCGGCCTTATATGTGGCTCCATCAGTTTTCCTGTCATGCGGCGGTTTTACCTTCTCTCTTTTGCCTGTTCTAGAGCTTCCATAGTTGACTTGGGTGCTCATCTTTAGGTTTGAGGACTTCCTCTTCTTGTTGCTTGACGACTCCACATGAGTCTCTTTCTTGTTATCCTCAGATTCCGAAAATTTTCCCGCCCGAAGAGCTTCTTCAGTAAGGGTGACACTCATATCGATAGCCTCTGCGATGGTTGAGAGCTTTGAGGTAGTAACCATGCTCCTGATCTGAGGTGCAAGTCCCCAAATGAATCGTTCAACCCTTTTGAATTCTGGTTTGACTAAGTAGGGGACGACCCTAGACGAGTCGTGAAATCGTTGGACGTATTCAGAAATCTTCGGTCCGTCCATTTTTAAGTTCCAGAACTCCTCCTCAATCTTCTGGATTTCAGCCCTAGAACAGTATTTCTTTTCCATCATTTCCTTGAGCTCATCCCAGCTCAGTGCATAAGCAGCATCTGCACCAAGGGTCTGAACCTGAAGGTTCCACCAGGAGAGTGCGCCATCTACGAATAACCCTGAGATATAAGTAACACTCTGTCGGGGCGAACAGTTACTCATTCTTAGAATGGAGTCAGTCTTTTCTGCCCAACGAACAAATGCAATGGCACCTCCTGTGCCATCAAAATTTAATGGCTTGCAGTCCAGGAACTGTTTATAGGTGCAGCCAGTTGGAGGGTTATCTCCAGTAGTGCCATTGCTGTGCTCAGAGCGGAGGGCTTCATGTCGTGCAATTGCCTGCGAGATGCGTTCTTGCAGCTCGGCTTCTGTCCTTGGCAACGTACTGGTGTTTGTGTCTCGCCTGGGCGGCATTCTCTTCTGCCAAAATGGTATGAAGTAGGTTAGACAACATTTCAATTGTCTATGAGATACATAGCACCATAAGCCACCCAGTTTCACACGTATATATAACCAGTGTATAAGCGAGGAAACAGTTATTGAGCCTTCACATAGGCTTGCCAACTTGGCATATTGTTTGAAATGATCCCGAGGCTACATCGCCTTGGTCATTCAAGTTTCAGTTATTTCCTGCTACATTGGTTTTCTTAGGTCTTTAGCTTTACTGGTGCGTATATTTCCCCTTTGATGGGGTTGTTTGTGTAGCGGTGATAGGGAGTGTATCGTCACTGATTCTTCCTAAATGTCATTCCACCTCTCTTGCTTAAATACCGCTTTCTCATACGTCTCGTATGCAGGTAGAAGTGTCAGTCACGAAGTAGGCTAAGACAGGCTTCCTACTTTCTATCGTGCGAAAGTACTGATCTATGTGTTGTTCTACCAGATGAAGGTGAGGACACCTATAGATAGATTTTGTATGGTTTTCATTAGCTTGACCCGGAGAGTCCACCAGGATTTCTGTGCACTACAAGTCGTTATTACGTGGGCCCCCGTAATAATAAATTGTCTTGCACAGTTACCCCAAATTTTCTCTCGTCCAAGCAGATAATCAATCAAGGAGGGGACACTATTGTCCTTATACCTCTTGTCATGGAAAGGACCATTGCAGTGGTCCACGCGCTAACACTCGTTATCGTTATGCGCGTATAGGCACGATGATTAGATGGAATAGGAATAGAAAGAATTCCTAGCAGTTGGAGGGGCACCTTCGAGATGAATACTTCATCTCCCTTTTCTGGTTAAGCATATCGTCAATCTTGCTTCACATAAGCCACAGGGATCTCGTCCCGTTGATTGAGAATTCGTTCAAGGTTGCCGCCTCTGCCTCGTCATCTTCACCGTAGTTAGGCATCTTCACGATCGAGAGGGAAGAACAGCCATCTCCTACGGAAGCAAGCTCAGCATCTTGTTTGGTATTCACTCCCAGCCATGAGCTTTGCAAAGGACGCGAGGTCGGTAGCTTCATCGTGCGAGTTACGTATAGTAATAGGAGTCGGAGTCGAAAGTAACTTATTCACGTCAATAATCATTCCGTACACTTATTTGTATGTATGTATATCAATAACATATATGCTACTTAGCATAATCAAGCAATTTAATGCATTATATTACGTATAACTCTCGTTTTTGGGGGTCATTTTGTTTTTGGCAAGTCTAACTCTTGTAGACTACGCTTTGGTTGGCACCTTATTCTAAAGGTATTCCTCACTAATGTCCTTGCCTTGTATTTTCTTTGTAAGGTGTCTGACTCGTGGATCTTGGCGCTTTTGTGAATGCAATGAAAACCTTTTTGAAAAATGTTTTCGTGAGAGAACTCTAGTGATTGTAGTCTAGACTCGAGAAAGAATCCTAGTTCACTACAATCGAAGCTCTGATACCAAACTGTCACACCCTGTCTTTTGCGGAAGCGTATGATGTGTGACTAGCTTGTTATCATTGCATTCAATCGTAATAAACAACTACATGATCAAAACGATGTTCATCCATTCATGAAAATTTGAGTACTACAACACTTGTTATTTAAGTTTTCAAAACACGACCTTTGACAAGGTTTCGATTTAACAAAAGTGGATGACATCTAGACTTGTAGTCTACTTCTAGTTATGACACTTGCGCCCAAGATCCATCCTGTCACCTGAAATACATGTAGTTTTGGAAAACATCAACATAAAGTTGAGCGAGTTCATGCGTCTTGTATATCTTGTATGAAAACATAGTTTGTAACCTCTACAAATCAAGTATTCATTGTATAAATCACGTTTTCTTGTGTACACCACGTACTAAATGAGTGTTTGAGCAAGGACATTAAGGCATGTGAGGACATAGGGAGCTTTAGTATTTTCTCCTTTCACTGTGTCGATTTTCCCTCGACTGTGTCGATTAACCTCGACTGCGTCAATTTCCCTTGACTGTGTCGATTTCCCTCGACTGTGTCGATTAACCTCGACTGTGTCGATTTCCCTCGACTGGGACACCGAAGCACTCAAGTGGTCACATAAGGACCATGAGTGGGGCTCGGCCGTACCCGTTAGATCTAACCCTCGTCCCTAATTAAGTATTAATGGCATCTCAATATCTAGTTTAAGCTCACATGATCTAGTATTTTCTAGGCTTTTCTTAAAGCTCATCATATTGCACTCACCACGAGTGCTTCTCGTATTCTCAAATCATATTGCACTCGGTTCTCGTTCTCACCAAGAGTGCTTCTTGTATTTTTACCCTTTGTAAAAATTATAATATTTGTAACATGTATTTCACCCCCGAGAGTTATAAAAACTGAAAACAGTTAAAGAAAAGGGGGAGCATGAACTCACAACTTTGCGTTCCTGTGCGTCGTAAACTTCACCGGATTTGCTTAATTAACGTCGTAACCTATACGCGTTTTCTTAACGTTAGTCACTAGACTTGCGTCGCACAAGTACAGTCACTATCTCTTGTATACGTATTCTTGTGTTAAAAATATTCTATATTTTTAACTACGTATCTTACTTATATTATTTCTCTAAAATTAATATAAGTATCTCGTGTTTTGCACTTTGCACCCGAATTATGTATCTTGTATGTTGTATGTGTATTTTTATGTTTATACTTCTCATGAGTATTTAGTGTATTTTTAAGTCTTAATACACTAGCACGTATAACACATACTATACACACTTAGCACAAAAGTTGGTGACAAAATAATATATATTTTTCTCTCAAAAATATACATATTTATATCTATTTTCATTCTTGAAGAAATCCTCATTTCTTATCATCAAAAATTAGGGAAACCTTGTTAATGTTTTGAGGTATATTTTTAGGGGATAAGTTTCTCAAAAAAAAACTTATATTTTTTCTAAGTGTCAAAATTTATAAAAATTTTGACAGAGTTTCCCCTAAAAATGGAGGTTTCCCACGTTTTCAAAACGTGTGTTTATTTTCTTTTAAATCATTATCAATCATCAACAACAATTACCAACAATCATCATCAACAATAATCACTAATTTCTCCATTTCATGAACTTGAATATTTACAAAAATGTGTAGTAATTTACTAGCACATTTAGTAAATCTTGTTATTTTTAAAAATAAATTTAGTTTCTTAAAAACTTTATTTTTAAAGAATATGAAGTTTCACAACTTCTAGTCGGTTTTTACGCAAATTATTTCTTTGTTAAAACTCATGTTACACAAGTATCCACACACTTGTTTGTTCACAAAAACCACTTTTGTTTGTGTAAGATCCGGTTTAGAACATGTGATTTCTTTTGATGCTTGGTCTTTTGAAAATACCACTTGTAGATACATAGATCTACTAGTTTTAAACACTACCGTACGAGTTAAATTACTTTTACACAAATAAAATGCCTTTAAACAAGTCCATGTCTCGTGTGTGGTAGAGTTTCACCTTTTAACCCTTGTGTTAACTAAAAACGAGCTTATGTGAAGATCCATGATCTTACAAAGTCGGGTTAAACGATGATCCGAGCTACCACATCATAGATCGGGTCTCAAAAATCACAAATTCCAAATACTACAACTTTTACACATGTTACAAGCTATTAACCACCATCTTTATAGTTTTTACTAGACTTTAACGCTTCAAAATGTATGTTTACGATATTTAACCGACAAAATTCCTTTTAACCACTTTAGACAAGTGTAAAAACGAGTTTTAAGTGTTATACCTCTAGCTCGGGGCTAGGGAAGAATCTTGACGAAAAAGGGGTGGATAAAAGCTAACGGAAGTGGTCCTTCGCGCTCCGAGTGCACCAAAGCTCCTAATACGTGATCCTTAACGCGTGTATGATCTTGGAATGTGATGAGCAAGAACCGAAAGTATGATGGTGGGTGTGGGGAGTTCGGTCGAGAGTGAGGGGAGAGTAAGAGAGAGTTGTGAGTAGGTGTTTAGTTATGAAATGAACTCTTATGCTTAAGTGTTATTTTATAGACAAAACCAAGTCCTTAAACCATTGGTTAATATGCCTTCAAGATATTAGGCAATAATCAATAAAATAATCAAGTTTGTACTAGAGGTGTCCCCTCTAGTTACATGGTGGCCGATCGGCCTAAGGGGTGGGGGGGTATCCAGTTCGTTTTCAACTGTTTAGTTAGGTTAGACCAAGTTAAGTTAAGCGTTAAACTCCGTTAGTAATATATAGCGTGTTATGACGGGTGTTGGGGTAATCAGGGACCCTAACTGGCTCAGAAAAATATAAATAGTGAAAATAATAATATTTTCATGTTCCGGGTAAAGTCCGGTTGTTCGGTTGGATAGTAATCCGTTAAAGTGCTAAATTACACTTTTTAGTGTCTAATAGGCACCTTTTTGTATCCTTTCGATTCCCAACACTTGGGGAAGTGTTCTGGATACTAAAACATAATTTCTGCATAATATTTACAAGTCTAAAAGCTGATTAGAGCTGAATTCATTAAAATTCTGCACTTAAAGTGCGTTTCGGGTGCTTTTTAGTGCTTATTTTTGCTTTCGCAATGTCTATAAATTAAACCCTTGCATGTACTCTTGGGTTTTAATGTACTTTTGTCGTCGGACCTACACCTAGGCCTCAATTTTATTGTCTGACTGCTTCCTGCAGTTCTGTTGACACAGTGTGTCTTACCGGTGAGTTTACTAATATTTTCGACGCAACGCTCTCGTTTATGCATAAAGCAATATTTTGTAGCGCAAAATGTACATGAATTCACTTGCATGGAATTCAGAAATTTATTTGTCTGGTAAACCAGATCATGCACAGTCATTTAAGCACAAATTACTGTTCATCTAGTGTACGGAATGTACGGAAAAGTGACGGTTGTCACAGATTTCACGGTTAAAAGTTAGGATTCAAAAGATAGAAAGGTGTAGGAGTGTGTGTAGATCAAGGATGTACAAGATTTAGGGTGAGATCTTACCGGGATTGAGAGAAATCGAAGAAAAGGTGAGGAGCACGAGCTGTTCGGACAGAGAGTTTCTAAAAGTAGAAAGAATGAAAGTGACATGGGTATTTATAGAGTTACCCAAAGAGGAAAGTGTGGGTCGGTCGGATGGCATCTCGCCCGGATGACTTGTCCGGTCGGATGTCATCTCGGTCGGATGACATATGGCACCAGATCAAGTGACAGCCCGGTCGGATTGGCAATCCGGTCGGATGGAACTTGGTTCGGGTGTTCGGCGCGACGATTTTTGAGGTTTCGATTTCGGTTGCGGTTGCGAGCGATGCGAATGCGATAGATTTTCCTAATCAAATTACTTTTAATCCCAACCATTCATATCTTGCACTGTCCCTTCTTCACCAATTATCATAGTTCGATTTCGATTGAGTTCGATTACGTTTCGAGTTTCGATTGCGTTTCGATTGATTACCACAACACAACATAAATAAACATGCACAAGTAACACGTAAGGCACACACACACGTATAACAATAACCAAAGTGTGTAGTTCGAGTTGCGAGTCAATTCGATGTCAATTTGATTAGCATACTTTGATTATCGTTTAGTTAACTTTATCGCATTGTTACTTCCTATAGTTCATAGTCGTAAGTCGATTAAATAGCGAACAACATACATCGATTGTTGTAATTATTGACACTTACTCCACATAATACAACACACAAAAGAAATCTACTATAAGTCAAATTGCGCGAAATCGGTCGTTGACTTTGACCTTGACTTTGACTTCAGAAACACGGGGTGTTACACATATGATCTGTAACGCTTTCAAATCAATAATCAAGACAGTTAAAGTGAATCTGTGTGTGAATCAAGCTGTAATCAATTCCGAATCACTGAATTCCGCCTTTGATTTGGATTAGAACTCTTCTGATAGACTCGTATAGGTCGAATATCGATCCTACACTTTATTTCCTACTTCATACTTTCATTCATCAATTAACACAAAAACATCAACAAATTCATATCACATTCAGTCTACCTAACAAGAACGCATTACATACAACATAGCACAACAAGATTTGAACAAGGATTGGACATGGGTGACACACTCATGTCGCTATCTTCACCACTAGAAGTGGGTTTCACCTCCAAACATCAAATTACTACAAATCGTTCATAACCCAAGACCATGGTGATTTTAACACATACTCACACTTAATTTCATACAATTTCACGATTTCCAACTTAACCCACTTCGTGCATAATTACCAATCTAGATTTTAAGACATACCTTATGATCCCCTTATGAAGGTGATCATTAATCCATGCTCGGTTATGAATTTAAGCTTCATCTTACCTTTCAATTTGATGAAATAGATAAAAGTTAGGGTTGTGAGCTCTCATGAAGCTCCTGCTCGTTTCTAGAACACACAAAAGTAAGTGTTTATGTGTTTTAATCTTTTATAAATAAAACCCATGTTTCCATCTTAACAGTTTTGGTCCCTCATGTTTCATTTTGATTACATACGGGACTAAAACTCCTCATCTTCTTACTTATATACATGATACCACTAGGCAAATTCATTCCTAGTCATTTTGTTTATAGGTTCACTTTTACTACTAACGGTACTTACCCATTCCTTTATCTTAACAGGGTTCTAAATTACCAAACCCGTTTTTGGGGTGTTACAAGTCTACCCCCTTAAATAAGGTTTCGTCCCCGAAACCTTTCTCATTTCCATTTACACATACACATCTATGTTTGACTTCCTAGTTGCATTATAATTATAAGTAACCATCCAATCTCAATTCATAATTATTCATACAATTGATTTCTTCCTAACAAGTCTTTACTTTCCCTGCCATACTTCCACATAACATTCCCATTTCCTTGACCCGTTAGTAACAGGTCGATATACATATTTATTCAAACTTATAATAATGCTTACATTCATATGATCCATTTATAACAGATCTAATGCCTTCATCTCATCCTTTAAGATTACATTCTATACATATATTACATAACATTTAATTATCATTTTGTTATCGCAACGAAGTTACTATTTCATGGTCACGCATACGTGCTTAACTCCAAAATTATATCATTCTACATTTCCTGTAGTTATTTGTACCATACATACCCTTACGTTATATTTAACTCACCTCATTCATTCTACATTACTATTCCTCTCATTTCATGCATTACTTAATTTGCATAAGCAGACGTGTCATGCAAGTTCATTAGGCGAGAGTTTAACCAATACCAGAAATTTTCACTCAAAACCTTTAAGATTTAGTTCTTAATGACATAGTTTTCTTCTTACGTCAACTATTAAAAGTCAAACATTCCATGCCATACCATACCAAACCTATTCCATCATTCATCTCGCAAGTCGTTTTCAATTTACTAATTCATATCTATCCGGCATGAGTTAAAACATTTTACTTACCTCGATTTCATATCATACTTCAGCGATCCGTAAACCAGATCGATCCGCTCCTTCACGAGTACTAATCGTACCAGTCCAGCTTTCATTCATCCTTGTAATGGGCTTCCACTCGTGCACATTCTTTCACCAATTCGATTGGATTCATCTCATTAAGAATTCTACCATTAACATCTACAAAATCGGCGGTTAGCATCTTTCATTCAAACATTCATTATACTAGGTGATTACTCACCTATAATCCTTTTACATTTTTCTACATACATGCTATAACACATCCCACATTTCATCCCTTACATGCAATTCTTTTACTCTGGTTACTTATTTCATCAACCCTTGCAGTTTGACTTTTCAAAGTCAATCTGTCACTTCTTTCTTATTATAAATACATGTGACACCTGGGTCACTGCGACCATCAAAAAATACCAATTCAATGAAATATTGTGTTTCATACTTGGAATTTGTATAAATATGTGTGTTCTTTGCACATATCAATTCTTGTTCGATTTCGAACTCTAAATCACTTTCTGGAAGGTTATACGCGCACTGATGCGTAAATATAACCAGTTTAATGCAACAAACACTCCGGAATAGTGACATAGGCTTAACATACCTTAGATAACCTCTACATAACTTAGAAATAAGTTTTGAAGGCTTTGGTATGGCAAAA